>CAUYPK010031784.1:0-19540 GCA_963574355.1 Loris lydekkerianus | reverse complement strand
TCACTAGAATCTATAGAGAACTCAAACTAATCAATAAGAAAGGAACAAATAACCCCATTTCTATGTGGGCAAGAGACTTGAACAGAAACTTCTCTGATGAAGACAGGTGCATGGCCTACAAACACATGAAAAAATGCTCATCATTCTTAATCACCAGAGAAATGCAAATCAAAACCACTTTGAGATATCATCTAATTCCAATAAGATTAGTGCACATTGCAAAATCCCAAAACTACAGATGTAGACATGGATGCAGAGAGAAGGGAACACTTCTACACTGCTGGTGGGAATGCAAGCTAATACGACCTTTTTTGGAAAGACGTTTGGAGAACACTCAAGGAACTAAAAGTAGACCTACCGTTTGATCCTCCAATTCCTCTACTAGGTATATACCCAGATGATCAAAAATTATTTCACAAGAAAGACATTTGCACCAGAATGTTTATTGCAGCCCAATTCATGATAGCCAAGACATGGAAACAGCCCAAGTGCCCATCGACACATGAATGAATTAACAAATTGTGGTATATGTACACCATGGAATACTATGCAGCCAGAAAAAGATGAAGACTTCACATCTTTTATGTTTACCTGGATGGAGCTGGAACATATTCTTTTTAGTAAAGTATCTCAAGAATGGAAAAAAATGTATCCAATGTACTCAATCTACTATGAAATCAATATATAACCACCTACACACTCACACAAATGGCAAAACATAACTATAGTCCAGAAAGTAGAAGGGAAGAGGAGAGAGAGGGGAGGAGAGGGGGAATATGGGAGGAGGGAGGGTATTTGGTGAAACCTCACCTAATGTGCATGATGAAATGGTACATTTCAAAACTATTAAGAAATGAGTATAATTGTGATGGATGTGTTACTTAATTCAATGTAAACATTTCACATTGTATATCAAAGCAGTACCCTAAACCCCATAAATGCATCAATGTACAAAGTTATGATTTAATAAAAAATTAATTAAAATAAATAAAAAGTAAATTAAAAAAAAGAGCTAACATGAAACAAAATTATAAGAAAACCAGGGTAGAACACAACTTTATTCATTAATTTATTCAGCAGCTATGTATTACATAGCTGTTGTGAGCCAGAGCCTGTTTTTACACTAAGGATAAATCTGTGAACAATAGAGAAAAAAATCCTTACCACTATGAAACTTATATTCTAGCAGGAGGTAAACAGGCAAAAAAAAAAACAAACAAACAAACAAATAAAACAAATAAATGACTAAAATAAACAAGAAAATAAGTAGGTGGTTAGAACTTTTATGGAATCAGGACTGAGGCATCAAGGATGACTGAACATATGCATCTAATTTTGCTCCTTCCTGAAACCCACAAAGCTGGTGTAAAAGTTTTCATTTTCCTTCCTTTCATTTTATTTATTTTCTCTTTCTTTCTTTCTTTCTCTCTCTCTCTCCTTCAATCCTTCCTTCTTTCCTTCCTCCCTTATCTCTCCCCTCCCCCCTCTTTCTTTCTTTCCTCTTCTTTTTTTTTTTTTTTTTTGAGACAGACTCTTACTATGTCACCCTTGGTAGAGTGCTGTGGCATCACAGCTCACAGCAATCTCAAACTCTTGGGCTTAAGCAATTCTCTTGCCTCAGCCTCCCAAGTAGATGGGACTACAGGCACCCACCACAACGCCTGGCTATTTTTTTGTTGCAGTTGTTTAGCTGGCCCAGGCTGGGTTCAAACCTGCCACACTTGGTGTATGTGGCTGGTGCTGTAACCACTGTGCTACAAGCACCAAGCCTCTTTCTTTCCTTCCTTCCTTCCGTCCTTCCTCCCTTCCTCCCTCCCTCCCTCCCTCCCTTCCTTCCTTCCTCTTTCCAATAAATCAACAAGGTTAAGAAGAAGAAAGGAGATATCAACACTGATAATAGTTTTAAACTGGGAAGATGGACCAGTACTAATTTCCATAGCAGAACTGACAAAGCCAAATCCCAAGCCAGACTAGGTCTCTTACCCCATTTTCTGCCACTACAACAGAACACCTGAGACTGGGTAATTTATAAATGATAGAAGCCTATTTGGCTCACAGCCCTAGAGGCTGGGAAGTCCAACAGCATGGTGCTGGCATCTGGTGAAGTCCTTTGTGGAGCATCATCCCATGCCAGAAGGTAGAAGGGCAAGTGAACACTTGAGACAAAAAGAGTAAAGGGCAAAACTCCTGTAATAACTAATCCACCCCCACAATAACATCATGAATCAATTCCTGAAGGCAGAGTGTCATGGTCTAGTCACCTCTTAAAAGCTCCACTGTTACAAGGGCAATTAAATTTCAGTATGACTTTGGAGTGGACACTCAAATCATAGTACTGGATGGCAACCAGTTTTGTAGCACAGAGGAACTCACTTTAGCAGGTACCTCTAGGACCAGGGGTAAAGGCAGACTGCTGAAAAAGAAAGACTAGGTGACAAGTAAGAAATACAGTCCCCACACTCGTTCCTTCATTCATTCTATGACATTAGCCAACTATCCCTTGTCCACCCCAACACAAGTTTTATTCTCTGGAAAGGCTAAAACCATGTCTCTCTGTACTGGCAGACACAGGCACAGTTGACAGCATGGATACTGTGCCCTTTCATGGAATAAGAAAACACTGATCAAAAAAGATCAAGAATCAGAATTACCTCTGATTTTGTCTCAGCAGTATCTTTAAATTCAGAAGGAAGGTGATTTCCAATAAATTCCTAGAATGCCACTCCCTACAGTGATGATTAATTTTATGTGCCAACTTGACGGGGCCATGCAGTGGTGACCAGATGTTTGGTCAAACATTATTTGTATAAGTCTGTGAGGGTATTTCTGAACGAGATTAACATTTAAATCCATAGATTGTGTAAAGCAGATTGCCTTCCCTAATGTGGTGGGCCTCATCCAATCAGCTGAAGGCTTGAATAGAGCAAACAAGATGAATAAAAAGGAACTCCTGCCTCTGAGCTGCGACATTAGTTTTTTTCTCCAGCCCTTATATTGGAACTACACCAGCAGCGCTCCTGGTGTGGTTCCAGTCCAGCCTGATGACTACAGATCTTCCGCCTTGGCCTATTGGGAGGTCAGGGGTCCTAATTCCCCAGCCCAGTTAATCTGGTTCAAATACTTGGCTGAGCTAGAAAGTTCAATGGAGGCATAGCAATAACCCAAAGCAAAAGTGAGTGGAAACTGAAAATAAAACTGGAGCCACACAGGCAGTGTGGGTAGAAAGCAAAAGTCACCTACACAAGTTTCAAGGTAAAAAAGAGAAAATTTATTTAGAAAGAACAAAGAGAAAGTTTAGAACATTTCCAAAGAGAGTTGAGATATCTATCTCCTTCTGAGATAAAGGCCTGTATAGGGTATTAAATATTCCATTTGAAATTGGCTGTAAGTCCTTCATCGTTGTGTCTGCACCTCCAGGCAGTATTGCCCTTTTCTATTGGTCATTGGTTACCTAGGTTACTCCATACCCACATTCTTATGGGCCCTCCAGATATCCTGGTTTAGCAGGCCAGATTTTCCTCCCACCGCCCTTGAAACCCCTTAGCGTCCTTTCTCAGGCTGCCCACACACACACCCAATTGGTTTTGTTTCTCTGGAGAACCCTAATATACCCACCAGATTATCAGTCTTGTATGGGTATTGAATAAAAATATGTTCAGACACATAAGGTCTCAAAAACATATTTACAATATACTCTTTCTCAAGAAGGTATTTAAGGGAGGTGCCTGTGGCTCAGTGAGTAGGGTGCAGGCCCCATATACCGAGGGTGGAGCTTTCAAACCCACCCCGGCCAAACTGAAAAAAAAAAAAAAAAAAACAGAAGGTATTTAAGAATTTGCTCCACAAAAATGAGAAATTAAACCAAGAAGTAAGAAGAATTTGATAAAATAAACAGAAGCGTCAAACCATAAGAGGGTTTAGAAGTCCCAGGACAGTGGAGGGAGATCCCAGCACGACAGCTGTATGCTGGGGCAGAGAAGGCAGCCAGCCCAGCGGGAAGTCCCATGACCCCAGAGATAGGGGGCAAAAGGCTGTCATCCATAGCCCCCTGCTGCCTACAGTGATTAACCTGAGAACACAATGTCCCGGACAGCCTGGCCCACGTTCTTTCCTGTACTTACTGATAAAACTTCTTTTTTCTTCTTATTGCTTATGTTAGCTGAGGGCATTTATTCCACAGACTATCTGCTTTGAGCCTTTCCCAAGAGTGGGAAGTGGGTCATAGTGAGAGCTTAGAAGGAGAAAACACAAAACAACCCACTCTCTCTGGGATATTTCTGCCAGGTGTTTGGTAGCTTGCCACAATACAGCCCTGCTTGACTTATCCAGAAGTGGCTATTAAAAAATGAGCTTGTATTCTCAGGTGAGTCTTCCCCCAACAGTGGCATATTTTTCTTAAAAATCTAGGTTTGCAATTGTTATTACATTTTTCAAAATGGAACAATACACTGTACTCTGATACATTTGTAGGTGGTAACAATCTGAGAGAAACCAAAGGAACACTTTCTACTGCTGCTTAACCAAATTACCCCAAAATTAGTAGCTTTAGACAATACCTAATTCTTGTCTCACCGTTCTGTAAGTGAGAATTCAGGTGAGATAAGCTGGACTTTGAGAAAAAGCCCACTTCCAAGTTCATTCATATTGCTGGCACAATTTATTTCCCATGGTTGTTGGACTGGGTCCCGGCTTCCATGCTGGCTGTTGCCAGGGGTGTCGCCAGGGGTGTCCTCAGCTAATTTTGGCAGCTGTCTGGCCCTTGTTTGTGGCTCCTTGGTCTCTAAATCCAGAAATGGTGTGAGAAGTTTTTCCCATCCTTTGAATATGACTTCTGCTGCTTATCAGAGAAAATGTTGCTTTTAATGAGCTTGTCTGATTGGGTCAGACCCACCTGGATAATCTAATCTTAAAGCCAACTGACTAGGAACTTTAATTATATTCACAAAATTCCTTAGCAGCAAGACCTAGGTTAGTATTTGACTGGTCACTACAAGGTGGGAATTGTGGGGTTAGGTGGGATCATTAAGATTCTGCCTACCATCAGTGGTTATCTATGAAGGAAAAGGAAGAAGGGATATAATTAGGGAAGAAATTATGAGGAGTATCTAAGATACTTGAACATTCTAATTGTTAATCTGTCAGAAGTTCTCAATGTGTGTTTAATTGTTTTTCCTTAAATGGCATACATGATTTTCACATTCTTTTGTATTATAACTTATTTTACAAAAAAGAATAAGATTCAAGGTAAGCAACAATGCCTTATGACTATGAATGTGCCTTATGACTATGAATGTGTATTTGATTCCAAGAATTTTAGAAGCTAATGCACAAGGCAGGTTTGTTTCATTTATGAAAGAAGTGGGAGGGATTGCCCAAGTTTTTCATTTGCCCCCGACACTGTGCAGGCTTCACTTGTACACAAGGACATTTGTGGAGTAAGAGCTCAACACAGGTGCCAGCCACCACCTCCAGTATAAGAATTAATTGAGAAGAGGAAAACTAGAGTTTGGTGAAGAAAATACAGCACAACAGAAAACAGGGGTCCAAGCTGAAGGTGCTTCTGGCTGCTGCCTGGGCAGTCACAGGTCTCTCACTCCGGGGTCTTAGAATTGGAAGTTATTGGATCCCACTGGCAAACTGGCCAAGGTCTCACAAATGCACAGATACAGGATACCCATGCACACACACAGGGAAAGACTCATGCATGCACGATAGGACGCTGCTTTTAGCTGGGTGTCTGTAGTGGTTAGAGCACTGGCCCCATGTGCTGGGGGTGGTGGGTTCGAACCCAGCTGGGCCTACTAAACAAAAAAAAAAAAACAGGACACTGCTTCTGTGATCAACTAGCCTTTCTCAAGTCTACAGCTGCTATTCCTATGAAACTCTCTGGTAGGAGACATGACCAGATTCATATCTGACCTTAGTTCAGCCCTCTAACTGAACTCTAAAGGCCTCACGCATGATAGGAGCATAGAATTTATTTGATAAGATACAGACAAGAGGGGATTTCTAGATCTCTGACTTCCACCCAGCCCTGAGATCCTGAATTTGGAAATGGCTGAGGGTGCTAAGCTACAGGGTTTGTCTTGTGCTGTGGGTTTCACATTCTCCCAGCTCTATCACAGGCTCAGGTGAGAGTTCTCATTAACTTGGGGTTTGTGTTCATTTAGGCAAGGCCAGGATGATCCTTCATCTATAATGCTTCCCAACAGCTCAGCAGAATGGGTAGAAAGAGAGGGAAGGAGGAAAGAACGTATTTCTGGAGGGACTTCAAAATAATTGGATTATGGGGATATAATCCCAGATGTATAAAAAGTTTCTTAACTTTGTCAGTTAGATTTCTAAACTTTAAATCACTTTAGGGACTAGAATAATCCCAATAGCAGGGTTGAATTTAAAAGGCTTTGCAAATGCAACGAATGGTCTTTGGTGGATTCTACCCAAACACAAAACAAAGAGAAGAAAACCTGCACCCATTTCAGGTGCTAACTCTTTTGGCTGCTGCTCTCCAACCCGATCGGCTATATTTGGCTTCTGGACTATTTCTAGACCTCAGAGAAGTGATCTGAATCAACAAATTTTTAAAAAAGGTAAGAGTGCACTTTTAAGAAATTATATAAACCCTGGTGGGTCCAGCCTATCCTTTGCTGCATCCCCAATGACTAAGTTGTATAGGGGGTTTTGAAGGAAAGAGAAACCTCAATGGTGCAAGAGGAGAAATGCATGAAATTGTTCAGTCCCTGGGATGGAATGTCTCTGATAACAATCTATTCCAAAGTAAGCATTTGGGGAACAGAGGGCCAGAGAGGTAATAGGACTAAAGGATTCCCAACAATTAAGTGACTGGTGAATGCCAGTTCTTTTAACAAGTGCTCCAGAAGTAAGTGAGTGGAGGGAAGAGTGAACGAATGCCCAGGGCACTGTAGATTGAGAGAGAGAACTAGAGAAGGGGAGGAAGACAGTGCTCCCAGAGCAAATGTCAGGAATTGAGGATGAAATGCACCAGTTTCCTCTGCTGGTTTTAGGGGAAAAAACAAAAATGGAGCTCGGTGCACATAGCACAGTGGTTAGGGTGCCAGCCACATACACCAAGGGTGGTGAGTTTGAAGCCTGCCCAGGCTGCCAAACAACGATGACAACTACAACAAAAAAATAGCCAGGCATTGTGGCAGGCGCCTCTGGTCCCAGTTACTTGGGAGGCTGAGGCAAGAAAATCACTTAAGCCCAAGAGTTTGAGGTTGCTGTGAGCTGTGACACCACAGCACTCTACTCAGGGCAACATAGTGAGACTCTGTATCAAAAACAAAACAAAACAAAACATGAAAATGGGACAGAATATTTCTTGCCAAAATTGAATGAATCATCTACACGTGGTAGGACTTTAAGTAAATGTGTGATCCTGTCTTGAATGTGACTAGGAAAGTGAGATCTAATCAGCTGACATTTCAGACTTCTCTATGGGGTGGTCAAATACCACAAAGTAGATTTTGATCAAATTCCTTGCATTTTATTTAGAACAACACAGAGAACCCCTCAGATTGTCAGAGTTGTTTTCCAGTTGCTCAGCTCAGCAGAGCTTCTTTCCTGGCTGTCTCTGCATTTTAGACACTGGACAGTCATGGAGTTGGTCTTCTGAGTTCTGCAAGTGACATAGGAGATATCATGGTCAGACCCAATCAGACCTCCCCTGTGATGGGCTTCATTCTCCTGGGCCTCTCTGCCCAACCAAAGCTGGAGAAAATATTATTTGTGCTCATCCTGTCGATGTACTTGGTGATCCTGCTGGGCAATGGGGTCCTCATCCTGGTGACCATCCTGGACTCCCGCCTACACACGCCCATGTACTTCTTCCTAGGGAACCTGTCCTTCCTGGACATCTGCTACACAAGCTCCTCGGTCCCCCTCATCCTTGACAGCTTCCTAACCCCCAGGAAAACCATCTCCTTCTCAGCCTGTGCTGTGCAGATGTTCCTCTCCTTTGCCATGGGGGCCACAGAGTGTGTGCTCCTGAGCATGATGGCGTTTGATCGCTATGTGGCCATCTGCAACCCCCTTAGGTATCCTGAGGTCATGAGTAAGACTGCTTATGTGCCTATGACTGCTAGCTCCTGGGTGGCTGGAAGTATCACCGCCATGGTGCAGACATCCCTAGCAATGCAGCTGCCCTTCTGTGGGGACAATGTCATCAACCACTTCACCTGTGAGATCCTGGCTGTCCTGAAGTTGGCCTGTGCTGACATCTCTGTCAATGTCATCAGCATGGCAGTGGCCAATGTGATCTTCCTAGGGATCCCAGTCCTGTTTATCTCTTTCTCCTATGTGTTCATCATTGCCACCATCCTGAGGATCCCCTCAGCTGAGGGGAGGAAAAAGGCCTTCTCCACCTGCTCTGCCCACCTCACAGTCGTGGTTGTCTTCTATGGGACCATCCTCTTCATGTACGGGAGGCCCAAGTCTAAGGACCCGCTGGGAGCTGACAAGCAGGACCTTGCAGACAAGCTCATCTCCCTCTTCTATGGGGTGGTGACCCCCATGCTGAACCCCATTATCTACAGCCTGAGGAACAAGGACGTGAAGGCCGCTGTGAGGAACCTGGTATTTCACAGACGCTTCACCCGGTGATGCTAGAGGGGTCCTGATGGTTCTGTGCTCCCTAACTGCTCCCAGCTGAGGGTCCCAGACAATACAAGGAAGGGCCACCTTCCTCCAAGGTCACACAAGTAAATCTCATTACACAGAGGGGCTCTGTGTGAACAAGGAACATTTAATGCAGCTCCACAAAAGTATATTCTTATTTGTCTAGCCTCATAGTTCTAATTCTCTATGATCAAACTGATCAAGAAAAAGTAATTCTTCAAATTTTTGTTGGTGAACTAAGAAAAACCTCTAGCCTGTAGGTCTCCAATTGAATTGCTCCTTGGCTGCTGTCTTTGAACACATCTGAATGGGACCTTACTTTGATGTTACCTTTCAAACACTTCTTACTCCATATGAAACAACAGTAACATTTTAATTTGTCTCCTCATTGTTTATTCTCCTTGTTGCCATATTAATTCTTAATTTTTCTGAATTTTTCTCTCTTCACATCTCCATAATTTTCTCGTAGCTTTGTCTCTCTCTTGTCCTCACTCAGGGTCCTCACCAGAAAATCATTCATGGTCTTAGAGGAGAGAGGAGAGTGAGGCAGGTGTGGCATAACTGATACAAAGGCCAAAGACTCAGGCCTATCCCCTTCCCTCCCTTTCTGAAGATTTTGTCCATCTCTGGGCTCTGTCCCTAGATTCCAGTAGCCTCCCATGGTCATCAGAGAAATGTGAAAAGTGAGATATGTCAAAGAGGAGCAAATAAATTCTATTAACCACCTACCTGGCCTGACCAAGCCCCCAGCCAAGTGGCAGCCACCACTTGTTTTTCACCTAAGAATTGCTAATGCTACATAGTAGTCAGAGGAGGTGGAAGTGACGCCCACTAGGGAACATCTAGGAAGCACCCCCATAATTAGTGAGGAATTCCATAGCAGCTCCAGACAGTGATTCATCCACAAGGTCAGTTAAAAGAATGGGCACAAGTCTGGGTGTGGTGCCTCATGCTTGTAATCCCAGGACTCTGGGAGTCTGAGGCAGGTGCATCTCTTGAGCTCACAAGTTCGAGACCAGCCTGAGCAAGAGTGAGACCCCATGTCTAAAATATAGCCAGGTCTGTAATCCTAGCTTTCTGGGAGGCGAGGCAGGAGGATTGCCTGAGCTCACGGGTTCGAGACCAGCCTGAGCAAGTGCAAGACTCCTGTCTCTAAAAAAAAAAAAAAATAGCCAGGCATTGTGGTGAGCACCTGTAGTCACAGCTTTTCAGAAAGCTGAGGCAAGAGAATCACTTGAGCCCAAGAGTTTGAGGTTGCTATGAGCTATGACACCGTAGCACTTTACTGGGGGCAAGAAAGTGAGACTGTGTTAAAAAAAAAAAAAAAAAAAAGAATGGGGGCAGTGCCGGTGGCTCAAAGTAGTAGGGCACCGGACCCAGATGCCAGAGGTGGCGGGTTCAAACCCAGCCCTGGCCAAAAACTGCAAAAAAAAAAGAATGGGTACAATAGAAAACTTCTGACAGAGGAACTTTTAAAGAGGCTAGGAGAAAAAATATCTGGGAGATAAGAGCATTTTCTTGGGGAAAAATTCCATGATATTGATCAAATAAAATTTAATATGAAGTATTTTAAATAATTCTTTAAAAGGAATTTTAAAATTAAAAATACTTGAATTGCTCTCCTAGCCTTCAGGAAAAATGGCAAAGAGATTGAAATTATTTCAGAAAAGATGAGAGGCAAGGAAAACAGGCAGGGGAACACATTATGAAATTCATAAGGAAAAAACACAGCAGATATAAGGGAAATAATAACTGAAAAGAAAAAGAAACATTTTACTAAATAGAAGTTTCAGAGTTTTTTTTTCTTTTTTTTTTCATAAAGGTTTCATCACCAGGTAAGGGTTGTGGCAAAAGACATAACCTATGTAGATCTGAGAATAAGTTTTGAATTTCACACATAGCAGGATATTTCTATAGAATTTTCCATAGAAGAAAACAGATCACCTAACAAAGAATGATTATCTGATTGCCCTTGGCCCTCTGCTCTGCAGCCCTACATGTAGAAGTCGCCAGAGCAATGGTTACAGAGTTCTGAGGGAAATGGATTATGAGTTCAAAATTTTACACACAGCCGACCATTGCACAGGTATGAGAGTTAAAAGGCACTTCCTTTCATGTGAAACAAAGCAAGCACACACCTCTATAATTCCTTTCTGAAAAACAAATTTGATTTAGGAAATTCTTCTCAAAACAGTTAAAAGTAAATAGTCAGAGGAATGGTATAGACATGGCATATAAGATATTAGGGAGAACAATGAACTGAATAAGGCTCCTGAAGTCTAATTCATTCTCAATATTGATTTTGTGAAGATTCCATTACCTATACAAAGTAGAAAAAATGGTTTTAAAAATGACCTCAAAGTTTCAGAGACTGGGTAATTTCTTTGTTATTTGTGGTTTTCAGAGAATATAAAAATATGGAGACCTTACTACATCATTTTATCCTTAACAGGTCCTTGATGGCAGTAATTTTTTTTTTTTTTTTTCTACTCTCCATAGCAATTACAAGCTTGGTACACACTTAAGACAAAATGAAGATTTTTCAAGTATTGAATGAGTATTCTGACACCAAAACCTAACAGACTATGCAAAAAAGTTAATGATTTAAGTGGAAAAAAGTTACTGACTATTAGGTGATGAAAGCCAATGTGCGTTAAATGAATAATATGCATTCATATTACCAAGTAGCATTTTCTTGGGAATAACAATATGGTGCGACATTATAAGAAGTCTTATTGTTAATGGTTTATAATGTGGAATTTCAAACCTATACAAAAATAGAACAGAATAATGAACCTTAGGTGTCCTTTACCCAGATTCAATAATCACTTCATGGCATATATTGTTCAGCCATACACCTACCTATTTCTCCCACTTCAGAATTATTTGGGGATATATATAGAGAGAGAGACAGAGTCTCACTATGTTGCCCAGTAGAGTGCCATGGTGTCACAGCTCACAGCAACCCCAGCTCTTAGCCTTAAGTGATTCTCTTGTCTCAGCCTCCCAAGTAGCTGGCACTACAGGCACCTGCCACAACGCCTGGCTATTTTTTTTTTTGTTTGTTCTAGTTGTCATTGTCGTTTGGCAGGCCTGGGCTGGGTTCAAACCTGCCACCCTTGGTGTATGTGGCTGGCGCTCTAGCTGCTGAGGTACAGGCACGGAGCCCTTGGGGTATTTTTTTTTTTTTCCTCCTATAGAGGCTCACTTTGTCACTCTCAGTAGAGTATCCTGGCTTCATAGCTCACAGCAACCTCAAATTCCTCGGCTCAAGCAATCCTCTTGCTTCAGCCTCCCAACTAGCTGGGACTACAGATGCCCTCTCCAATGACTGGCTTTTTTTTTTTTTTTTAGAGACAGGGTCTTACTCTTGCTCAAGCTGGTCTTGGACTCATGAGTTCAATCAATCCACCCGCCTCAGCCTCCCAGAGTGCTAGGATTACAGGTGTGAGCCACCACACCTGGCCCAGAATTATTTTGAAGCAAGTCCTACACCATGCTAGCATTGCATTTTTAAATAGTTTAGTGTGTATCTTTAATAAATAATAGACGCTCTTTTGTTGAAACATAATTAAGTTACCAACATCACAATTTAAAAAAATTGTTATTCACTAACATCACCACCTATTCAGTCACTGTTCAAATTTACCCTAATGTCTTTTAAAGGTTTTTCTTTTCTTTTTTTTTTTTAGGTTTTTCTTCTCTTCAACGTTTTATTTTAATTAATTAATTTATTTATTTTGATACAGAGTCTCACTATGGTGCCCTTGGTAGAGTGCTGTGATGTCACAGCTCACAGCAACCTCAAACTCTTGGGCTTAAGAGATTCTCTTGCCTCAGGCTCCCAAGTAGCTGGGACTAGGGCACTTTACCAGGGGCGACAAACTGGGACGCTGTCATAAATAAATAAATAAATAAATCTGTTTTTCATCCATAGTTTTCCCCTTCATCTTCTGTTTCCTTACTCTCTCTCTCTCTTTTTCTCTGTGGGTGTATATGTAGAAAACTGAGTTGTTTGTGTTAGAGAATTTTCACAGTCTGATTGTTTCCCTGTAATGTACATCCCTGCATTTTCTGTAGATTGGTGGTTAGCTCTGAGACTCAAGGATGTTTTCTTTTTGGTCTAAGTCGTTTTCACATGAATCGTCTCTGACGGCTTCCTTGCTTTCTGGATGAGAAGATGATCCTGAGTCAGCTTTCATATTTCCTGCTCCAGACTAGGAACCAATCATTTCTCCAATGAGTTCTGCATCTTTATTGGAAAATGATGTTTAGATACCATAATTTGAGTGCTAAAGGTACTCCTTGCTCCTGGGTTTGTCATTGTTTCTAAGTTATTTTCATGAAAAGAGATAGAAAATACAGTTTTGTCTGTTTTTTTAAGATAAACTATGTCATGAATATAAACTATACCATGAATTCAGATTCAGATCTGTAGTTTCCAGGTAACCCCAATGCTCTCCTATTTGTAGCCCCTTCTCCACATAACAAAACTTTGCTACTCACTGACACCAGTAGCAAATAAACAAGTAATTGTTCATTACTTGTTCATTTGCTTTTCTCTCCAAATATTTGCATAGTATCCTTGGAATAACAATACCAACACTATCTTCATCAATATGAATATGGAAAAAAGTTTAAAATTCTGGATAATTTTTCTTCTTATTCTTTTTTCTTCTCTTCTTTTTTTCCTCAGGACAATTAATGCAAATATGTACAAATTATTGTTTTTTTAAGTTAATTGAAATAATTCCACTCTTGTAGTTATATGTTTTATTTTATTTTTAAGTTTTGCTTTCTTTCATCTTCTAATTATGAAAATACATGGTTCCAAAGTCAACTCTAAAGGACAAGGTATATTCAGTGAAACTTAACTTTTATCCTTATCCCTTTTATCCTGCTACCTTCCTTATTCATAGACAGACATTTTTGAAATTTAGTGGTTTATTCTTTGATTTAAAAAATCTAATATATAGGTATATTCATATTTTCTCACATAAAAAGGAGCACACAATTTACACTTTCTCCATATTGCCTTTTCCACTCAATAATATTTCCTAGTGATTACTCCATGGTTTTACATAGAAACGAAAAAAATCACATTTAAGGGAGTTGGGGGGGGATGCAATTACTATAGCTGTATTAATCGCTAATTCACTTTTTACTTCAGGAGACTAACTCTATCCATTTCTACTATTAACAAATTATGAATTTGTTCAAGATTTTCTGGGATGCAATAGTGGACCAATTACATTAGGAGTTAAGTTTGGGTGCAGATCCCGGCACTTCCTCAAATGGACTGCCTTGTTCGAAGTCATATCCCTTTCTCCCTGATTCACAGTTTCCGCACCTGTACAATGACATCAGGTTATTTCCAGATCTGACATTATCTTATTCTCATACAAGATCAATGTCCCCTTCAACTGTGTGAAAACCCCCAAGCAGAACTGGGGGGGCTAAAGGAGGTAGAGACAAGCAACGCCTTGCAGTAAGTTAACCATAGCACAGACCACTCCTTCCTCCCTGGAACTCTGGAGGGACACTCTCATTTGCACCCTGCATACTGTCCAGTAAGCCTGAGGTATATTTGTGCCAGCACTGTGGCCACCATGTCACTTACTTGGTACAGACAATAGTGGCTTCTAGTAGCCTCATTCTTTATGAAAAAGTTAAAAGATGTCACTTCTGTCATCCAAAATGCTCATCCTTAAGCTCTCTTTGGGAAACCCATACTCTCTAATGGAGACTTCAACATCTTCCAGAGTCTTCGCAAACTACTACTTACCTTCCACCCCCTTACCTTCCTGCCCAAGCCACCATATCTACATCAGGGACCAACTCTACATTTTCAAATACCTTGCCTTTAAGCTCTCTTCTGACCCTGGAATGCCCCCTACTTCTCTACTTATTACCAGAGAAAATTGTACTTATTCTTTGGGGGTCAACTGATACATCACTTTCTCTGAGAAGACTTATTTAACTCTACGTAAGGACTAATTCCCCTCTCTTAGCCTGCCTTTAGCATACTGCTTCTAACACAGATGTAGCACTGGATTTATATAGCCTTATTTGTGTTGTGGATATAGAAGTCTCCTCTAAACCATGAGCTTGTTAAGCATGGGACACATGTCTGTTTTATATCTACTCATCACCCCAGTTGCTCAGTATAGACCCTGGCACACAGTAGGATCTATATATCATAAATGGCTATCAAAATGAAAGGAAAAAGTCCCAGAAATCCCAATCCTTGTTACATATGCAAAAGACATAACAGTAATATCTACCAAAAGACATTTAAAAGAATGTTTTTTCACATGTGGCTTTATTCATAGTAGCAAGGAATTGGAAATAACCCCAAAGTCTATCAACAGTGGAATGAATACATAAATTCTGATATATTTATTTAATAGGATGTTGCACTACAATTAAAAAAACTACTGATACATGCAAAAACCATGAATGTATTTCACAGATGTTATGTTGCATAAAATGATATATGCAAAAGATTACATACTGTATAATATCATTTATATAAAGTTAAATAAAAAGAAAAACTAATAGATTTTAACAGAAGTCAGAATGGTGTTCTGCACTGGGAGAGAAGGAAGAAAGGGGAATAAAATTAAGGAGAGAAATCAGGGGTTTCTAAAGTACTGGAACATTCTAATGGTAATCTGCCTTGACGTACACAGCATGTGTTTTATCACTTTTCCTTAAATGGCATAGATATGCTTTCCACATTCCTTTGTAAACACAATGTATCTCACAAAAAGAAAAAATATTCACTATTCACTTCAATGCATAATGCCTTATGACTGTGAATGTGGCATGTATTTGATTCCAATAATTTTAGAAACCAAAGCACAAAGTGGGTTGTTTCATTTATGAAAGAAGTGGGAGGGATTGCTCCAGTCTTTCGTTTGTTCTGACACTTGGCAGGCTTTTGTGGTACACAAGGACATTTGTAGAGTTAAGAGCTCAACACAGGTGTCAGCCACCACCTCCAGTATTAGAATTAATTGAGAGGAGGAAAACTAGAATGTGGTGAAGAAAATACAGCACAACAGAAAACAGGGATCCAAACTAAAGGTGCTTCTGGCTGCTGCCTGGGCAGTCACAGCTCTCTAATTCCAGGGTCTTAGAATTGGAAGTTACTGGATCCCACTGGCAAACTGGCCAAGGTCTCACAAATGCACAGATACAGGATACCCATGCACACAGACAGGGAAAGACTCATGCATGCACGATAGGACGCTGCTTCTAGCTGGGTCTCTGTAGTGGATAGAGCACTGGCCCCATGCGCCGGGGGTGGTGGGTTCGAACCCAGCTGGGCCTACTAAACAAACAAACAAAAAAAAAAAAAAACAGGACACTGCTTCTGTGATCAACTAGCCTTTCTCAAGTCTACAGCTGCTATTCCTATGAAACTCTCTGGAGGAGCCATGACCAGATTCATATCTGACCTTAGTTCAGCCCTGTAACTGAACTCTAAAGATCTCATGCATGATAGGAGCATAGAATTTATTTTATAAGATACAGACAAGAGGGGATTTCTAGATCTCTGGCTTCCACCCAGCCCTGAGATCCTGAATTTGGAAATGGCCGAGGATGCTAAGCTACAGAGTTTGTCTTGTTCTGTGGGTTTTATATTCTCCCAGTTCTATCACAGGCTCAGGTGAGAGTTCTCATTAACTGGGGGTTTGTATTAATTTGGACAAGGCCAGGAGGATCCTTCATCTATAATGCTTTCCAACAGCTCAGCTGGGCCAAGAGAAACATGAAAAAAAAAAAATAAGAAATCTAATGCTTCCAAGGGAACACAATAATTCTCCTGTAACAAAACTCAAAGAAAAGGAAATCTAAAAAGTGCCTGAAAAGGATGTCAAAATAATGACCCTAAAGAAACTCAGTGAGATACAAGAGAATATAAATAGATCAAGAAAATCAGGGATTCATGATCACAATGAGAAATTCAACAAAAAGATAGAGATCATAAAAGAGAACCAAACAGAAATCTTGAAACTAAAGAATTCAGTGAATAAGGTAACAGTACAATCAAGAACTTTGCCAACAGAAAAAGAATTTATGACCTTGAAGACAGGTTGAAATAATGCTGTCAGACCAACAGGAAAAAAAGAGAGAGGAATTTAAAAGAGTAAAGAAAACCTACACAGTTTAAGTGACACCATTAAGTGAATAAATATTCACATATGAATTCCAGAAGAAGAGATATGAAAGGAATAGAAAATTTATTCAATGAAATAATAGCTGAAAACATCCGGATCCAGCACATTCAAATATCCTCAAACAAACTGAACCTAAAAAGATCCTCTTCAGGCATGTTATAGTCAAATTGTTAAAAGTCAAAGACAAACAGAAAATTTTAAAAATAGTGAGAGAAAATCACCAGGTCACATAAAAGGGAGTCCCCACTTAGACTAAAAGCAGATTTCTCAGCAGAAGTCTTATGGGCCAAGAGAGAATGAGATAAATATAATTAGCATGTTGAAACAAAAAACTACCAACCAAGAGTACTATGCTTAGCAAAACTATCTTTTAGAAATGAAGAAGAAATAAAGTCTTTTTAAGACAAGCAGCTGTAACATATCCTACTTAGTGAAGTATCTCAAGACTGGAGGAAAAAGTATCCAATGTACTCAGTACTGTTATGAAACCAATTTACAATCACTCACACTTTCATATGAAGAATAGATCACAACTATGGTCCAGGATGAAGGAGGGAGGGGGATGGGAGGGGAGAGGGGAGGTCAGATGGAGGGAGGGTGAATGGTGGGATTACACCTATGTTGCATATTGCAAGGGTACATGTCGAATCTATTAAGTATAGAATATAAATGTCTTAACACAATAATTAAGTAAATGAAGTGAGGGATATATTAACCAGTATGATGTAAGCATCCCGAATTATATGTGAAATCAGCACATTGTGCCCCATAAATTCATTATTGTATACATGATCTGCCTCTTTATGATTTAATTAAAAAAAAAAAAACTGGGGCAATTCATCACCACTACACCAGCCTTATGAGAAATGCTTAGAAGCAAAAGGACAATAACTACTATCATGAAAACATGAAAAAATATGTAATTCACTGGGAAAGAAGATACAAAAGTGAGAAAAAAAGGAATAAAACCATGTTAACTACCAAAAACCACCAAGCTACAAAGGCAAACAATGAAAGAAGAAAGAAACAAAGGATATATAAAACAATCAGAAAACAAATAAGAAAGTGACAGGAGTACATCCTCAGCCATCACTAATAACCTTGAATATAAATGGATTAAACTTTCCTTTAAAAGACAAAGACTGGCTAAGTGGATTAAAAAATTAGACTTAACTGTATGCTGCCCATAAGAAATTCACTTCACCTATAAAGATACACATAGACTGAAAGTGAAGAATTGGAAAAAGTTGTTCCATACAAATGGAAACCAAAACCAACTAAATAGTTATACTTCTATCAGATAAAATAGACTTTAAATTAGTTTTTAAAAAAAAGTAAGAAAATAGTACAAAAAAAAGTAAAATTGTAAAAAAAAAGTAGTAAAGAGTATTTAAAAAATAGTAAAATAGTAAAAAAAAAAAAAAAAGACAAAGAAGGTCACTATATAATGATAAAAGGATCAATTCAGCAAGGACATAATATTTATAAACCTAATTCAATGTTTTTCTAAAACTGAGGTGAAATATACATTTATAACTTAAAGGCAGTTGTCCATTTTTAAGTATATGGCTCAGTTGTGATACACATAGTTATGTTCTTTCCCCCACCCGTCTTCCCCTCCTCTGCTAACCACTATTCTACTCTCTACATTCTGAGGTCCGTTTTTTTAGCCATAGCCATATTATTCAGCCATAAAAAAAGAGTGAGATCTCGGCAATTGCAGTAAGTAACATGGATAGAACTGGAGGCCATTTGTTAAGTGAAATAAACCAAGGACAGGGAAGGCAAACATTATTGTCCACATTCATATGTGGGAGCTAAAAATATAGATTTTAGGGTCTTATCATAATAAATATTTTTAGCCAATCAGGAACAAAGGGGAACATTCTTCACAGAATGTCCCTCCAGAATGTTATTTTTTAAAAGCCACAGCAAATATACTAAATAATGAAAATAGTAAAAGCATTTTCTCTGAGATGGGAACAGGTAAAGATGTTTGTTACACCTTTCATTCAACATTGAACTCGAGGAACCAGCCAATGTAGCAAGGCAAGAAAAAAAAGAAAAGTCTAAAATTTTGGAAACAAGGTAAAAACTGTCATTATTCTTAGATGGTATTAATGCTACTATGGAGAAAATCTAAAATAATTTACAAATATAAGAAATAAAAAGAGTTTAGAAAGGTGATTAGACATTAAATCAATATGCAAAAAAAATCTATTGTATTTTAACATTCAAGTAAGAGATTATGAAATTTTTGTTAAAGATACCAAGAACTGTAAAGTAACTAGGAGTAAATCTGCAGAGAGCTCCAAGATCTTTAGGCATAATATCATAAATTATAAATTTTTTGGCTGCTATTAAAATAAAGAGAGAATTATTTACTGCTCATAGGTTGGAAACCCCAATGTTATAAAATTGTTAGTCATCTTGAAATTGATGCATAAAGTCAATGTAATCCCAGTTTTTATTTATTTATTTTTATTATTTTTATTTTTTATTATAGATAAAAATATGCACCATAGATGTGGCCCGACCCATTACCCTACCTCGACTCAAACCTCCCCCCTCCCTTACCCTTCCTTGGCCCTTTCCCCATAGTCTTGTGGTATAGTTGGGTTATAGCCTTCATGTGAAAGCTATAGTTTAGCTTCATAGTAGGGCTGAGTACATTGGGTACTTTTTCTTCCATTCCTGGGATACTTTGCTAAGGAGAA
>CAUYPK010031781.1:0-13849 GCA_963574355.1 Loris lydekkerianus | reverse complement strand
TCACAGTAGTGCCAAAGAAGATGAAATATTTGGGAATTTATCTAACAAAGGACGTGAAAGATCTCTATAAAGAGAACTATGAAACTCTAAGAAAAGAAATAGCTGAAAATGTTAACAAATGGAAAAACATACCATGCTCATGGATGGGAAGAATCAACATTGTTAAAATGTCTATACTACCCAAAGAATATATAATGTCAATGCAATCCCCATTAAAGCTCCACTGTCATACTTTAAAGATCTTGAGAAAACAATACTTCGTTTTATATGGAATCAGAAAAAACCTTGAATACCCAAGATATTACTCAGAAATAAAAACAAAGCAGGAGGAATCACGCTACCAGATCTCAGACTATACTACAAATCAATAGTGATCAAAACAGCATGGAATTGGCACAAAAATAGAGAAGTAGATGTCTGGAACAGAATAGAGAACCAAGAGATGAATCCAGCTACTTACCATTATTTAATTTTTGACAAGCCAATTAAAAACATTCAGTGGGGAAAAAATTCCCTATTTAACAAATGGTGCTGGGTGAACTGGCTGGCAACCTGCAGAAAACTGGACCCCACCTTTCAACATTAACTAAGATAGATTCTCACTGGATTAAAGATTTAAACTTAAGACATGAAACTATAAACATACTAGAGGAGAGTGCAGGGAAAACCCTTGAAGAAATCAGTCTAGGCGAGTATTTTATGAGGAGGACCCCCCCAGGCAATTGAAGCAGCTTCAAAAATACACTACTGGTACTTGATCCAACTAAAGAGCTTCTGCACAGCCAAGAACATAGTAAATAAAGCAAGCAAACAGCCCTCAGAATGGGAGAAGATATTTGCAGGTTATGTTTCTGACAAAGTTTAATAACCAGAATCCACAGAGAACTCAAACGCATTAGCAAGAAAAGAACAAGGGATCCCATCGCAGGCTGGGCAAGGGATTTGAAGAGAAACTTCTCTGAAGAAGACAGGCGCATAGCCTTCAGACATATGAAAAAGTGCTCATCATCTTTAATCATCAGAGAAATACAAATCAAAACTACTTTGAGATATTATGTTACTCCAGTGAGACCAGCCTATATCACAAAATCCGAAGACCAGAGATGTTGGCGTGGATGTGGAGAAAAGGGAACACTTTTCCCACTGCTGGTGGGAATGCAAATTATTACATTCCTTTTGGAAAGATATATGGAGAACACTTAGAGATCCTAAACTAGATCTGCCATTCAATCCTGTAATTCCTGTACTGGGCATATACCCAGAAGACCAAAAATCACATCATAACAAAGATATTTGTACCAGAATGTTTATTACAGCCCTATTCATAATTGGTAAGTCATGGAAAAAGCCCAAGTGCCCATCGATCCACGAATGGATTAATAAATTGTGGTATATGTACATGATGGAATATTATGAAGCCTTAAAGAAAGATGGAGACTTTACCTCTTTTATGTTTACATGGATGGAGCTGGAAAATATTCTTCTTAGTAAAGTATCCCAAGAATGGAAGAAAAAGTACCCAATGTACTCAGCCCTACTATGAAACTAATTTAGGGCTTTCACATGAAAGCTATAACCCAGTTACAACCTAAGATTAGGGGGAAGGGGGAAAGGGAGGGGAGGGAGGAGGGTGATGGGTAGAGGAAGGGGGATAGATAGGATTACACCTGCAGTGCATCTTACAAGAGTATATGTGAAACTTAGTAAATGTGGAACATAAATGTCTAAGCACAATAACTAAAAAAACGCTAGGAAGGCTATATTAACCAGTGTGATGAAAATGTGTCAAATGGTCTGTGAAGCTAGTGTATGGTGCCCCATGATCATATCAATGTACACAGCTATGATTCAATAAAAAATAAAAAATAAAAAATTGGGAAATTCACAAATTTTTGAAAATAAACATGCTTTTCAACAACCAAGTGAAGAAATCAAAAGGAAAATAAAAAAACCTTGGGAAAAATGGAATTGGAAACATACATACCAAAAGTTATAGGATACAGCAAAAGCAGTTCTAAGTCAAAATTCTATAGCAATAAATACCTACCTTCTAAAACCTTCTCAACCTTTCCAATGCCATGACCCTTTAATAAAGTTCTTCATGTTGTGGTGACCCCTAACCATAAAATTATTTTCATTGGTACTTCATAACTGTAATGTTGCTACTGTTATGAAACGTAATGTAAATATCTGATATGCAGGATGTTATTTTCAGTATTACAAAGGGGTCATGACCCACAGGTTGAGAATAGCTGTTATAAAAAAAGAAAGATCTAAAATAAACAACCTAATGTTAGATCTCAGGGACCTAGAAAAAGAGGAACCAACAAGGCCTAAAGTTAATAAAAGGAAGAAAATAACAAAGATCAGAGCAAAAAAAAAAAAAGAAGAAATATTGTAAAAACAATAGAAAAAGACCAATGGAACTAAAAGTTGTTTTTTAAAAAAGACAAAATTGACAAATATTTAGCTAGACTAAGGAAACAAGAGAATACTTAAACTTATACTTAACACACAATCAAAAACAAATTCAAAAAGTCAGTTAAGAAAAAGTCGGTTGCTCCAAGAAAAAGCAAGAAAGACCAAATAAATTATTAATTATTAATATAATTTAGGTTATAAATTTATAATTGTATTAATGTAGAATAAAATTTGGGAGTTTTTTTTTTCTTTACATTAAGGGCCCATTTAAAAAAAATTAATCATTTAGTTAACAAAAATGTTTCCTAACTGCTTTTTTAAAAAGTTTTTGGCTTGGTGCTCGTAGCTCAGTGGTTGGGGGGTTGGTCACATATACCGGGGCTGGTGGGTTCGAACCCAGCCTGGGCCTGCTAAAAAACAACAATGATAACAACAACAAAAAATATCCGGGTATTGTGGCAGGCATTTGTATTCCCAGCTACTTGGGAGGTTGAGACAAAAGAATTGCTTAAGCCCAAGAGTCTGAAATTGCTGATGCCATGGCACGCTTGGATCTTGTGACACCGTGGTATTCTACTGAGGGCAACATAGTGAGACTCTGTCTCAAAAAATAAAAATAATACATAAATAAAATAAAAAATAAAAAGTTGTTTTTCTTGCTCAGTAAAGATTTATTTTCACAAAGATCCTAGTTTCTAGATATTAGTCTTGATTATGAGACAATGAGACCAATTTTAGACCCTGAATATATTACCTTCTATACAGAATACTGTCTAAGAAGTGAGAGTACTGTGTTCAATTTATGCACATGATGAACATTGGTGAATCAGCAATTTTAAGGCCTGTTTCCTATTTCCAAAACTTTGAAGAAGTTTGGTGCCTAAAATAGTTGGTTAGGCATTTTTTGCATCTCTTCTAGTTAAATGTGAAGATATTTATTCACATTGTCATTCTATAGTTGATAGCAGGGCCCATGAGCTAAATGCATCCAGATGCCTGTTTTTAAAAATTACATTTTATTGGAATACAGCCATGGTCATTTATTTACATGTTGTCTATTGCTGTCTATTGAAAATATTACAATGTCTGAGTTAAGTAATTTTTTCCACATTGTATGGGCTACAAAATTGAAAATATTTGCTATTTGGCCCTTAACAGAAAAAGTTTCTGAGACTTGGTGTATAAAATCAAAAAAATAAATTAATTAATTAAAAAAGAAAGAAAAAGAAATGCTAAAATGAAAAGAAAATGTAAGGAATATAAAAGGAATGAAGGTGTTGAGAATCATCATGGAAAAGAAGAACGAGAAGAAATATATAAAATAGCAATCAGACTACCTATTAAATACAGTGCTAGTGTTAGATAGTAATTCAAAGGAGAATGGACATGAGAGGGAAAAAGAAGATAGGAGTTCAGATGTTTGAAAAAGGAAAGATAAACATGCAAACACAATCATAACAGTTTTAAAAGTCTTTCTTTCCTTCCCTGTTATGCCTCCAAATTATTGGTACAGACACTACCTTTGGGGGAAAACAACCATAAAGGCACAAGGAGTTCACTGTAGCCTAATTTCCCAATGTGACAATATTTTTGGCTTGTCTCAAATCTTCCTGGTTTTTGAAAGCAAACAGTACAGTTTAAGTTGAACGCTTAGCACAAGATCCAAGTCTCCTAAGGTTCACTTTTTAAAAGCATATGCTGAACTTAACTTCATTTCTTGTAAATTATATACCTAGTTCAGCACAATCCTGAAAATGAGTTTTTTCTTTCTTTCTTTTTTTTTTTTAGCACAATATGCTCCATTAGATCAGACAGTCTTTTAAAATGAATGGATTCTCTGCACTGAAATAGGCTACTGGAATACTCACAGTGACTTAGTTCATACACAAAGAACCCTTTCCTGGGGGTATTTTTGGGATTTAACTACTCTAAGCTTGCTTTCTTTTAAACCCATGAGAATGTCTAAGGCTATAATGAAAGAGAATTTTATAGGCAGAAAGTTATAAATCAAAACACATTGCACAGAAGAAAATGCTACTGGGAAAAACATTTGGTGATATTCATGTTTTTTGTTTCCAGATCTATCATTAGAGAGATCGATCTGCTGTGATTTTAGTTTTCCTTTCTTAGGAAATAAAATACCACTTGCAACAAAGAGACTAAGCCTTGCTGGTCTCCAGTAGCAGGGGCTATCCACAGAAGGGCCCCAGAAGAAACTTACCACTTCTTAGTCTGATGGTTTCAATGCATGATGATAGAAAAAGTCACAAAATACAAAACAACAAGAAGAAACCTCACACAGTGGTTTTCCTGGAGCACAGCTAACTGATCCTCCCTATCATACACTGTGGAGTCTCTCCTTGTTCATATTTACTTCTGTCATTGGTTATTGTGTTCTTCATACAATAGCTTAATGCTATGCTTTTGTTCCCAATCTCCAGAAAACAGAGGAAGTGCAAAATGAGTAGCTGAAACAACCCACTGCCTAGTTGCTAGAGACAAAGAATGCATTCCCCTTCACCTTTCTGAGAGGTGCAAACAAAGACTCAGCAATCCTGAAGGCCTTTCTTATTTTTTTTCTTTCTTTCTTTCTTTCTTTCTTTCTTTCTTTCTTTCTTTCTTTCTTTCTTTCTTTCTTTCTTTCTCTTTCTTTTTCTTTCTTTCTTTTTTTTTTTGAGACAAAGTCTCAGTACGTTGCTCTTGGTAGAGTGCTGTAACATTATAGCTCACAGCAACCTCAAACTCTTGGGCCCAAGAGATTCCCTTGCTTCAGCTTCCCAAATAGCTGGCACTTCCGAAATAGTAGGCGGGCTATTTTTAGAGATGAGGTCTCACTCTGGCTCAGGGTGGTCTGGAACCTGTGAGCTCAGGCAATCCACACTCCTTCACCTGCCAGAGAGCTAGGATTACAGGCCTCCTGGAGTCCTTTTATAAAGAAAAGATATAAACAGTCCTTGTAGACCTTTGGGATCTGAGGTCTGATTAAATAACAAAGCATGGGCAGGAATTAAAGTTAGGTGAGTAAACATAGGTCTTATAAAAGGCTATTGCACATAGTTTTTATAAACATATGTGATAGCACTTTTTTTTTTCCTGAAAACTCTATTTTTGGGGATTCATTGAGGGTACAAGATGTGTCACATACTGAGACCCCACCACCCTCCCTCCTTCCCCCTCTCTGCTCTCCCCTTTCCCCACTCCCCACCTTGTCATTAATTGCCATTAATTGTTCTCAAATCAAGATTGAGTACATAGGATTAATGCTTCTCCATTCTTGTGATGCTTTGCTAAGAATAATGTGTTCCACTTCCATCCAGGTTAATACATAGGCTGTAGAGTCTCCATTTTTTTAATGGCTGAATAGTATTCCATGGTATACATGTACTACTTGTTAATCCATTCCTGGGTTGGTGGGCATTTAGGCTGTTTCCACATTTTGGCATTTGTAAATTGAGCTGTGATAAATAGTCTAGTACAAGTCCTTTTGAGAAGCATGAAGTTGGAATTTAAAAAGCTATTCTGAAATCTCCATGATAACTAAACATAATCAAGCATTTAAATCTTCTGTAAGTAGCTGTTAAACTACCAAAAAGTAATACAATGAATAAAAAAGATGGATGGTGAAAACAAAGCCAATTTGTAAGTTTAATGTTAGAAAAAATAAATACATAATGAAAAAAATTAAACAATCTACACAATAGGAGCCCATGTGGCATGGACTTTGGAGTCAGACAAACCCGTGTTTAAATTCTTGCTCTCCCACTCACTACTATTATAGCTCACAAGTCCCCTAAAATTTACTAAATTTTACTGAAGTTTAGCTACTGTGTAAAGTAGAGCTAATGCTGCCTGTATCACATGCACCTCTGAAGCGTAAACCAGGGGTAAAGTGCTTAGCATGAGTATGATGTTAGTTCCCTTCTTTCTTACATTTGTTGATAAAAATTAAATTTCACACTGGCTTGGCACCTGTGGCTCAGAGGCTAGGGTGCTAGCCACATACACCAGAGCTGGCACATTCGAACCCAGCCCAGGCCTGCCAAACAATGACAACTACAACCAAAAAATAGCTGGGCATTGTGGCCGGCACCTGTAGTCCCAGCTACTTTGGAGGCTAAGGCAAGAGAATCGCTTAAGCCTAAGAGTTTGAGGTTGCTGTGAGCTGTGACATCATGGCACTCTACCCAGCGCAACATAGTGAGACTCTGTCTAAAAAAAAAGTTAAATTTCACAGAGAAATAATACGATGTCAATTAAAATCTTTTCATTCACCTAATCATTTATTTAATGTGAAAACAGATATTAAATGAAAACTTTCACAACAGATAACCTATTTTCTTCATAGCCTTTATCACTCTCTGAGATTACCTTGTGTATTTATTAGTCTTTGGTCAACCTGTCTTGGACTCTTGAGTGTCCTGGAGACTGCCTTTTCCCTGACTCTAATCTCAGGGTCTGGAACAAAAGGACAAGTAGAAGTAGAAGCAAATGCTTACATTGAGCTTATTTTATGCCAGAAGTTTACAAAATTAACTTTATAATATTATAACAAGCACATGAGGTGAATATTTCTATAGCCCTATTTACAGAAGGGAACTGAAGTGGAGAATAACATATCGGACTTAGGATTCAAATATAGGAAATTTAGTTTCAAAGTCAACAATCTCATCATCCCATTATACCATCATGCATATTTGTTTAACAAATGGATCAATGAATAAATAGCTTATTTTGGGTCCCATCTGAGACCAGATGGGAGTGGTCCTTGGGGTTAATCACTGTTTTCAGATGGTTGTTTGATAGTGTGTGTACTTATAAAATTTCCCTCACTACAATTCATATATTTGTTGAATTTTCTCTTAGTATATCCAAACACAGTATTATCTGAAGATTCAACTGCTTATAAATTCTCTCATTTTTAAGTTATAAAATATCTTAAGTATACAAAACAAGACAGAGGCCATTATAACGAATGCCTGTGTACTCCACTTCTTTTCTGCCAGATGTTCAGTCAGTTCTTCTGAAGACGCTTGCAGGTTGGGACAGCAGCAGGATCAGGCCTGCCTGGACAGAGGGAGTCTGGGAGGTTGGGCCAGTCTCTCTCACTTCCGCATTGAGGAGTGGTGAGTTAGACAAACTTTGTTGATTGCACTGTTTATATTTTCCTTACATTTTCAATGTTATTTGCTTGATTCATAAATTAGTGAGATATATTAATTTTCTTATTATATAAATTTATTATTTCTTCTTGGAATTTGGGTGATTTTTACTCCATATGTTTAAGACTGTGTTATTGGTACTTCCTTTTGAGTGAAGAGATTGTTCTGGTGAGTCATTCTCCTTATATAGTGTTCCTCTTGCTCTTTGATAATTATTCTTACCATACAGTCAATTTTGTTTGCTATTAATAGATCAACTCCAACTTTCTTTTCCATTTATTGGCTTGCTATTTATTTGTCTATCTATTTGCATTCAATCATCTGTGTCTCTCTTGGACTTCAGTTACATCTCTTGTAAGCTCATACACCTGAATTTTGCTTTTTTGAGTCAAATTTATAATCTGTAAATTTTATGTCTGTTTAATGACATTGAGTTTGATTCATATACATTGAGTGTGATTAGTTATATAATAGAGTTCCATTAATTTCTATTATCTGTGTTCTTTACATTGGCCATGCTTGGTTTTTCTATCTGTGTTCTTTATATTGGCCATGCTTGGTTTTTCTTTGCCTCTTTTACCTTTCTGAATTCTATGTTGATGGAGTTTTATTCATCTGTTCCTTTGTTAAGGTCCTCCCCTCCCATTCAGATGCACTTGGAAGTTACACATATTATTTTTGTGATTTTAAGATTATACTTTTCAAAAATTTTAATTATTATGGGTACGTAATAGTTGTATATCTTTATAGTTGTACATGTGATGTTTTCATAGAGACATATAATGTGAATTAATCAAATCAGAGTAAAAAATTTAGTATTTCTAAGTTTTTATATTAAGAGATCATCTGATCTGCAAAATTGCTAGTCCCTAATTGTCTTATTTTCATCTTTGCAATCATGGATTTTACTAAAAAGGAAAGTAAAGCTTTTGCTGCTTTGCAGTAAGTTGCCACTTACTGCTTGCTCAGCAAGGCACCTCTCTCCTAGCCCAGTGCTCTCTCCAACACACAATGTCTCCAACCTCTCCTATATCCCTACATCTAAAATCTTCTGATTTTAACATAAATTAACATGTATAAACTCATGCCATCTATGATCTTAGATTCAGAAATGAAAACAAATTAAATAAAAATCGATAGAAGCCAAAAGTCTTTAGTCTTTAATATTTAGTGACATTTTCATTCTGCATCTCTCTTTTCTAATAACCTCTTGCTACTTGATTGTTCATTAGACTTTATTAACACAGCTAGGTCAAGGTTTCAATATACTTGACAAAATAAGGTAGTTTTTAAAAAAATGACAAAAACACCAGTCAGCTGACAAATGCAGTCAGCTGTGGTATGTGAATTTGCATGATCTAACAGAAGTTGGGACGCTGAAAAATAAATCAACAGAATAGTCTCATCTTCTTTTTCATAGACAATGAAATCCATAGGAACTTACAGTGCTATAGCAGAGTATCAGAAAAGCCTGATTTTCTTTAAATAAACCAGAGAATAAGGATTTTGAGGCAATGAACATGTGTAATGCCATCTCTATTTGCCTTTTCCTGGGATAGTAAATGTATTCCTGCATTTACCTTTTATAGGATATATAAAGATTTTACTGAGCACATATTCTCAGTAAATTTCCAGATGTAAACAGATGATCAAGTTAATTAAAAGATTTAAAGTACAAATCACATCTATTTTTAAATAATATATACATTCCATATCAATGATTTTTAAAAGTTTTCAAAGCAGTGAGCCCCCTTTTTCAAATATTCAAATTAAATATTACTAAGGACACAAATATAAAATAAATTGAACTAAAAATGTTCTCTTTGAAGAAGTGGAGTCTCCACCATCCTAGCTGGTCTGTTATCACTTCCAGAGAACTCAGGTGTCCTCAGATATTTTTGTGAACAAACTAATTTCTCTATGAAAGTTATTTGAATTTAAAAATCATGTTTTAAGTTCCTAATGTGATGAAATAAAGACATACACATATTCTATACACAGGGTCAACTTACTTATAAGGCATAGTAGACACAAGACCTAGGGCTTGTAGTATTTTCAAAGGCTTATCATAGTATTTTGATTTTAATTATTTTTAAATTAGAAAAATCAATACAATAGAAATGAGCATATCATAATGAATCTAGACCAGATTATATTTTTCCACTGTCACCTCCTGGCCACTGTCATCTCATGCGTGAGATATACTATATCTATGTTATAGAGTAACTCTCAAAGAGATTTCCCATCACATTATAAATTTGTCTAAAAACATATTAAACTACTTTATAATACTAAAAGTTACTGAGGTTACTACTTCATTGGGCATACCAAGATCACCTCTCAGTAAGCAGAGTTTTTTTGATCAATGCTGAGGAGGATATTATGTCCAAAGGGTTTTCCATAGGCAATACTCCCACACCCTTGCAGGTAAACACTAAGGCTCATTCTGCACACAAACGGACCCATCAAAATCTCACTAAAAGAAGTTGAGAATGTCTCATTTTATTTAACTTACTGTTGAGCACTTTATACATGTTATCATTCTAAAGATGCATAACAAGTAGCAGTAAACAGCCCAAGTCATTAATATCTCTGCTTCCATCTAGTTTTAAAGTCAAGAACTAAGTGAATCCAACTATCTGAACCATTGTTCAGGTCTCTTCTGAAAGCCATAAAGTGTTATTTGATCTTGTCACATGGCGTGATAAAGTTTTGACCGTGATAACACACAGCTTTATGATAATTTTTTCTTTACACAGATTTCATTTTATAGATGATTCTGAAAGTGTTTTTAAAGAAATATCTGAGCAGAAAAAAAAAGTGTTTTTCATTTTCTTGCACCTAACTCTTCCTCTTTTTTAGGTTCTCCCCTAACCCCTCCTTACCCAAAAAGCTCTCAGAAGTTGTGTCAGTGCCACCTAAATACTGCAGCAAGCGTGAATATTTCATGCATTTATTATCAAGAATTTTTAAGGAAGTACATATTCAGACATAGACCATTTGCATCTCCTTAAATATAAAACACTCACTTCTAAATAGTGACAGCCCTTTCTTCCTGAGTTGACTGCTGTGTTTACTCTCATGAATGGATTGAGCATTTATCATGCATGGTCTTCACTGTCAAGTCTGCTTGTAGGGAGAAGGGGATCAGATGGAACATGTTGTATCACAAGATATAATTTTTAGAAATTTCTTTTTTGGCTTGTTTTCATAGACGGCAAGGTTCTGCTTTATACTTCCTGTTTCTAACCACTGTTACATGCTCCCATTAAAAAATGTAATTTAAAAACAATTTAAAATTCTACTTTTAAAGAAATCAATAGAAATGACATTTAAATCCTGAAGTTTGAAGATTCTTGTATTCTACCTGGATTCTGTGGAGTAAGCTTTTTGAGAGAAAGGGCAATGTATACCCTGTATCTAGAGACTGCCAGCCCACTTAATTAATATTTGGTGACTGAAATAATATGGGAGAAATTGTATAAACAACAAAAAATTGTTCAACATTATTTTCAAAAGGTAAGTAGTTGATTAGGTATAAAATACTTTAAAAAAATAGCAGTGTGAATACCTGCAGACATTCCGACAAAGCACATGGTGAAGTTCTTGAACTCCAGGGGACCCAATAAAGGTGTGCCATGGAGGGGCATTCTCATAACCTGCTCATGCTGTACACGTGGCTGAAACCGCAGGCCTAGTACCCCAGGACTCACCAGCAAGAGAAATGTATTGCATTTTTTTTCATCACTAGATTTTTTTCTCCTTACGCTGATGGCTTCAACAATAACAGCAATAAAAATGCCACATAAATTAGAAGATGTTGAAATTGATGTTCTATTCATTGAGTATGTGAGTCATAAAACCTTTTATCAACAACAAAATACATAGCTTATTTTCCTTCATCTGTAATCAAGATTGGAATTATGTGAGAAGCTCCTAGAATAATGGGATACTCCTCAGGAGTCATTATACAGCTGCTTCATGTCCATTACTGTTTTTAAAAAACCTTTCAAATTTCATTAAAAATTATAAATTTTTATGGTCTTGATTTTTAAAAATCTTATTGGAAAGGTCTGTGTTAGAAAGAATGTTACACAATCCCTTTCACAATCTGCCAAATATTCCTAGTTAGAAACAATATTGGCACTTAGAGATTAAATAACATTTATTTGACATAAATATATGGCCAACTCATGCTGCATGGTGTAAACAAAAACAATTTGGGAAAACTTCATTGCAGTTCAGTGGGTATATTACCAACATCCCAGATTTACAAACTTCACTGCCAAGCTGGTAATGAACTAGTGGATTTCATTAAACAGAATTGCTGAGATCTTAACCTCAGTGAGTTAGAAATCCAAGTGTTAGTAACAGAAAATGAGTGAAAAAGATTTAGGGAATACCTGTTCTCAGGGATGGTCACAGATGTATAGGTGAAGTAAGTATATAAATAATTTAAAAAAATAGTGTTTGATAAGATATCAATAAAATCTTGCTTCTACAGAATAGAGAATAGCAGAGGAAAGACTAATTCTCAGCAGGAAAAGGAAGAAATGGAGGTATTAATAGAATGGACAAAGAAGGTGATATGTAACCAGTGAAGGCATCTTCAGAGTTGGCCAGGTCCTCACCAGCTGTGCAGGAGAAGGATGCCGCGCTGGAGACATATGCACAGCGGAGCATGCTGTTGCAATGCAGCATCAGCACAGTGCTGGGCCCTGAAATTAGAGTAGTTAAAATCACATAATAAGTTAAGTTGAAGCAATACATTCTGCTTGAGGCAATGTCTCTTGACACACAAAACCAAATATATTACAAGCCATGAAAAGAAACCAAACCTCACAATTCTTTTTTTTTTTTAATTATTTATTTTTATTGTTAAATCATAGCTGTGTACATTAGTGCAATCAAGGTGTACAATGTGCGGGTTTCATATACAATCTGAAATATTCTCATTAAACTGCTCAACATAGCCTTCATGGAATTTTCTTAGTTACTATATGTAGGCATTTGTATTCTGCATTTAGTAATTTCTCCTGTACCTATTCTAAGATGCACGGTAGGTGTGGCCCCACCCATTACCTTACCTCCACCACAACCTCCCCCCTCCCTTCCCCTTCCTTGGCCCTTTCTCCATAGTCTTGTGCTATAGTTGGGTTATACCCTTCATGTGAAAGCTATAATTTAGCTTCATAGTAGAGCTGAGTACTTTGGGTACTTTTTCTTCCATTCTTGAGATACTTTGCCAAGAAGAATATGTTCCAGCTCCATCCACGTAAACATGAAAGAGGTAAAGTCTCCATCTTTCTTTAAGGCTGCATAGTATTCCATGGTATACATGTACCACAATTTGCTAGTCCATTCGTGGCTCAATGGGCACTTGGGCTTCTTCCATGACTTAGTAATTATGAATTGAGCTGCAATAAACATTTTGGCATAGATGTCTTTGTTATATTGTGACTTTGGTCTTCTGGGTATAAACCTAGTAAAGGAATTATAGGATCAAATGGCAGGTCTATTTGTAGGTCTTTAAGTATTCTTCAAACACCCTTCCAGAAGGGACGTATTAGTGTGCATTCCCGCCAGCAGTGTAGAAGTGTGCCCTATTCTCCACATCCATGCCAACATCTCTGGTTTTGGGATTTTGTTATGTGGGCTACTCTTACTGGAGTTAGGTGATATCTCAAAGTAGTTTTGATTTGCATTTCTCTGATGATTAAGGATGATGAGCATTTTTTCATGTGTTTGTAGATTGTGCGTCTGTCTTCTTTGGGGAAGTTTCTCTTCAAGTCCCTTGCCCACCCTGAGTTGTGGTCATGTGTTCTTTTCTTGCTAATACGGTTGAGTTCTCTGTGGATTCTGGTTATTAGACCTTTATCTGAGGTATAACCTGCAAATATTTTCTCCCATTCTGAGGGCTGTCTGCTTGCTTTACTTACTATGTTCCTGGCTGTGCAGAAGATTTTTATTTTGATCAGGTCCCAGTAGTGTATTTTTGATACTGCTTCAATTGCCTGGGGAGTCTTCCTCATAAAATATTAACCCAGGCTGATTCCTTCAAGAGTTTTCCCTGCACTTTCTTCAAGTATTTTTATAGTTTCATGTCTTAAGTTGAGTCTCAGTGAGAGTCTATCTTAGTTAATGGTGAAAGGTGTGGGTCCAGTTTCAATCTTCTATAGGTTGCCAGCCAGTTCACCCAGAACCATTTGTTAAATAGGGAATCTTTTCCCCACTGAATGTTTTTAATTGGCTTGTCAAAGATCAAATAA
>CAUYPK010031777.1:0-24900 GCA_963574355.1 Loris lydekkerianus | reverse complement strand
AGAATGTTTCTTGCAGCCCAATTCATAATTGCTAAGTCATGGAAGAAGCCCAAGTGCCCATCGACCCACGAATGGACTAGCAAATTGTGGTACATGTATACCATGGAATACTATGCAGCCTTAAAGAAAGATGGAGACTTTGCCTCTTTCATATTTACATGGATGGAGCTGGAACATATTCTCCTTAGTGAAGTATCCCAGGAATGGAAGAAAAAGTATCCAATGTACTCAGCCCTACTATTAAGCTAAACTATAGCTTTCACATGAAGGCTATAACCCAACTATAGCACAAGACTATGGGGAAAGGGCCAAGGAAGGGGAAGGGAGGGGGGAGGTTTGGGCGAAGGGAGGGTAATGGGTCGGGCCACATCTATGGTGCATATTTTTATCTATAATTAAAAAAAAAATGTGTTTTTCTTAAAAAAAAAAAAAAAAAAAAAGAGTTTCTTGAAAAAATAGGCTCCATCTCAGTGTCTTTCCCTATCAAAGAAAGTGTTTACCTAAATCCACTGAGAGGCATTTTAGCACTTAGAATTCCATATGTTCTTTAGACGATGATAAAAAGATTGCACTGCCCATCTCCAGTGACAGAAAAAGCACAGAGTCTGTTCCTAGAGGTGCTGTTAACACATTCCCGTTCCACATTCTTTAGAGGAATACTAGGTTCAGATACTCACAAGGTACTACTGAATTCACAATTCACAATGATAAACAGCATCTGAATACTTGACATGAGAATATCAGATGTGCTAGACAGTACCACTTCACGACCTGACATGTTGTCAGGCTTTGAAGAGACTTCTCAAAATTCTGAAAGGATGTCCTTTAGACAAATCATTATACATTCAATGTCATTTCTTATTGCTGGAAGGGTCACTTCATATTCTTTACGATTCCAAACTATATAAATAGATTCAGAACACAACAGACTAGATCACTTTTAGAAAGGCTAATTCTAAGTAAGCCCTTTACAACTGAGATATCAAATAATTTGTTTAAAGTTGCTTTGACGAGTCAAAAAAAAAAAAAAGAGGAAAATAAAGAAAAAGATTATGTAGTCACTGTTTTGAAAAAATTGGAAAAGACTAAAGATATCAGTCTGACGGCTCTTTTCCCACATTTCTCACCTTACAAGTTTTCTTTGGGCCTTCTGGTTTTTTAGTATTCCTGAGATACTGTGTGTTCTGGAGAAAATATGTTATACACCAAATCTTTTACATTGGGAAGCTACAAAAAAATCTGTAGAGTCCAAAATGCATAACAGTGTTACATATATTTCTTTATAATAAATTCAACCACTGGGATTTTTATGAAATGATCTGTAATTACTACAGCTAATAAAATAAAATATATAAACACTTTAATCTGCAAGTTCCAATGTAGCTTCTAAAAGCCTTAAATAACATAAGTGTCTCTACTTAGGCAATAAAGCTAAATAAAGACAAACAAAAAAGAAAAGAAAAGAAAAATACATTTGAAACTTTGAGCTGCAGAAATCCTTTGGCAAATGTCTCTAGGAAACAAAACCACATGGATAAATTTTGAAATTTTAAAATTTCTTCCTGTTCAATACTAAGGAGCAGTTGAAATCCACTCAGGACTCAGATCTTTAGAGGAAGCCAAATGGCATCAGGTAAGAAACTAATGTTGAAAAGGAGAAAAAAATGTCTGGGTTCAACTTGGACATGCAAACAGACTTGCCTGGGATGCCTAGTTTTTGGTGTGTGTGATTTACTACACATACCCAACTGACAAGAATAACAATATGTGTAACCTGTTTAGACAACAGTTTGGCAATTTCTACCAAAATTAAAGCTGTAAAGGTCTTGACCCCGCCAGGACTTTAAGTCACAGACATACACACAAAGGTATGAATGGACAGACAGAGCAGACACATTTACACTCATAGACACAATCACGTGTGTAGTAGCAAAACAAAATGAAAACAAAAACGGCTTAAGTGTCCACCAGTACAGGATTGGCTAAATAAATCATGATATATTCACAGAAGGAATACTACCAAGCTGCCAAAAAGAGTGAGGTATATCTCCAAGCGCTAATTTGAATAGTTTTCTCAAATACATTTTGGACTAAATCAAAGTGAAAATCCCCATGACTTCATACTTTTATAAATAATTTTTAAAAAGATGTATGAACATATGTGTATTTGTATAAGTATTTTTTCCTGTAAATTATCATACTGTTTACATGTGCAGAGAGACTTGCCATGTGGGTTTGCAGAGAATGTTTAATGACATCTCAACTCTTAAAAAGAGACCTTTCCAATGGACACGGTGTAAGTTGGGTGTGGGACACAGCTACGAGAGGACTTTACCTTATAAATGCAAACATTGTAATCTAGTTGTTTGTACTCTCATATAAATCTGAAATTAAAAAAAAAAAAGAGAGAGAGAAGAAAAAAGAAAAGAGACCTTTCCTCCCACTGGCAATCTGAGGAAGTCCAGAGGTGGGTGTTGAGCACCGAGCAGCCTCTCTCTCTCAGACTATGACATCAGTCCCTGTGCTACCTTAGGTCACACTGTCGGAGAAGTGCATAGGAATAGAAGTCCCAGCCCAGGCCTCAGCAGCCCTGGGAGACCCCCCCACCCATCTTCAGAAGGTCTCATCCTCCACGGTCTCTCTTGACACCTGACACCCCCACTCCCAGGAAGAGGAATTCACTAGTCCCACCTGCATTTTACCAGGCATTCTTCCATACCCTTCTTTTGCTGGTGTTGGTTCTTCTATTCCACTTGATTAGACAAGAACCTTTCTCAACTTCCAAGCACCTCTTGCTTGAGTAGCTATGGGGCGACTCCCAACTACAGCCATTGATTGGGCTGTGAGATTCTATTTTTTTAATTTTATTTTCCACCATACAGTGGTTTTATATACCGTTTGACAAATTTTCATCAGACTGATTAGCATAGCCTTCCTGATTTTTTCTTAGTTATTGTGTTAAGACATTTATATTCTACATTTAGTAAGTTTCACACTTACCCTTGTAAGATGCACCGCAGGTGTGATCCCACCAATCACCCTCCCTCCGCCCATCCTCTTCCCCCTCCCCCTTCCCCATATTCTTAGGTTATAACTGGGTTATAGCTTTCATGTGAAAGCTATAAATTAGTTTCATAGTAGGGCTGAGTACATTGGACACTTTTTCTTCCATTCTTGATATACTTTACTAAGAAGAATATGTTATGGGGCTGTGAGATGCTAAATGAAATGTACACACTCAAAATTGTCCTGATTTTAGGCAGTTGCCTGGTTGCGCCAAACGACAAAGGTACTTTTGAGTAGGTCTCTCCTGACTGCAGTTGCCTATCCAGGAGCCAAAACAGGTTGAACAGCAAGCAAACCAAAAGGAGAAAGCGGTCACTGCGTGTGTAGCGGGTCCCGCAGCTCCGCGCGTCGGGGAAGGTCTGCTCTGGGGAACACACACACACACACACACACACACACACACACGCACACACCCTAAGTATGCATCTCCTAGCCTCTCCACGCTTCCTACTTCAGGGTCCTCTTACCCAGGGCTACTCGCAAGGAAACCGCCAGCCACATGCCCCCTCCCCTGGACCTGGGAGCCAGTCCCGACCGCTGATCGCCCAGGTTACCTTCAGCGAGTCTTTGGAGTCGTCCATGTCGTCCTGCACGCCCTGGTAGACTACGCCTTGGGACTCCTTCTTCTCCCCCGGGCGCAACATCTTCTTCAGGCTGCGCTTCATCGACCCCACCCCAGAAGCCACCTGGTACAGCGGCTCCCCACGTGCGCCGGCACCTGCCGCGAGAGCGCGTCTAAGCCGGGCGGGCCGACCGCTGCCCTGCACAGTGCGCGCGGCGCCTGGCGGGTCCCGGGCTGCGGAGAGATCTAGCTCTGCGGGAAGCCCAGGAGAACTTCTGGAAGGAGTTCTCAGTCTGGGGCTACTTGTAGCGCAGGAAGCAGGCGGGGCCCAGGAAGGAGGCAGAAACTCAAAGCTCGTATCCACCAGGGGACGCGCCCCTTTTAGGGGAACAACGTGACTTGCCTGTCCCGCTGTCCCGCGGTAGCAGCGACGCAGTCGCGCGGGTGCTGGGTGCGGGCTGGGTCAAGTGTGTCAGGTCGGGGTGGATCCCGCGACTTTGTTTTAATGAAAACACTAAGACCCCCCCCACACACACTAGCACTAACTCCGTCCCCTCTGCCCCCTCCATGTGTACGTGTGAGTGTGTGAGTGTGTGTGTGTGTGTGTGTGTAAAGAGAGAGGGAAAAGGAATGAGAGCACAACTGGGAAAACTGGGAAGATTTTTAGTTTTCAGGATTTATTGTTATTTATTTTTACAATCTTTCAAGTCTACAAACCAGCCTTTCCCACGTCCACCTCCTTTGCGGGCTCTTTGATTTGGAAACGAGATTTTCTGCAACACTTCTCTTTCCAGACATTTGGGACAATGGCTAAATACTAGCACTAGTTTGAGGGACTAAATTCTCTATGAATCTCAGGCCCCATTTCCTGTGGATAATCATACTGATCTTTCTCATGTTCTTTTTTTTTTTTTAATTTCAGGTTAATGCGAAGGTACAAAAACCCAGTCTCAATGTTTGAATTTGTTATGTAGAGTCCCTTTTGTAGTGATGTCCTGCACCCAAAAGGTGTGGGATACCCTCCTACATTGTGCCCATTTGTGCTTTTGGTGTTTAAGAACTATTAATGAAGTGACAGTCAGGTTAAACATAAGCCACTGTGAACTGCTGTAAGCTTGTTTGCCCTCAGCTTTGCTTGAGAGACCTATCTTCATGGGCCTGTGCTGCATGTATTAATCAACAGCATACTGTCAACTGTGCACAGTAAAAGGGGCTCCCTCTCAGTAGAAGAGGCTAGTTCTACATTTATGTACATCCAGGAGAACCTCTGAAACTGTTGCCAGTGTATTTAAGCCTCCAGGTCAGAGCGCAAGAAAATCTCTTTCCAAGGCTGATCATACTTTGCACAGGACGGAGCACAGCTTTGACAGTCTTGCTTTCACAAGTTGTGTTCCTTGAGGGCCCTGGATTATGGTAGTCACCAGGCTATTTCCAGTACCTAAAACAAGACCAGCTTGGATCCAGGGCCTGGCATAGAGCTGAAACTCAGTAGTGGTTTGTGAGCATCCTGACCTAGGGGCTCCAGGGAGCTGACCTGAGGGGTAGGCAGAGTGGTGGTCATGGTGGTATTGAGAAATCATAAAAGGCCTCCCAAAATCTTCCAATGGATGTGGCAGGTTGCCATCCATTCCACCCCTGGAGTTGAGGTCTGTGGAAGATTAATGTTGAATGTATTATATCCTGAATCCATGGATGTGGCTTGCTGGAAGCTTAGTGAAAGATACAGATGTTCAGATTCATCCCTGCCCACTTTTCCTACCAGCATCTATGATCAGAGACTGCAGAACAGGGATCAGCTGCATACCTGGCTACAATTTAGTTGACGTAGGTAACGCATTTGGAAAAACCAGTAAAGAATCAGAGGGATGAGGTAGAAAGAGAGTGACTTTCTCCTGAGCCACCTCATCTACTTGGCAATTTACATAGACCAGATTCCTGTTTTAGGATGGAAAACATCAGGAATATTAAGACTTAATTTTATCTGTCGTCATGAGTTATGTCAATCAATTGCTTTTCTTCCAACATTCAGCTGAAAAGGGTCATTAAAGCAAAAAGGGAATAAACAGGAGATTCAAAGGGGTTATTTTGAAAGTTTGGGCAAATGCCTTGTCAGGGCAGCAAGCACCAGATGGACCTGTTGGCCCTCACAGTGGGATGTGGAGGCCGAGGAACTCCTGTCGTGGAAGGTGGAGGGGAGTGCAAGGAGGAGAGTGGCTCCAGAAAACAAGACCCTTCTTTTGTCACATCCCCTGACTTGGGCTGCCAGCACAGAATCTCTACAGAATGATGCCTCCTGCATTCTTGTACCTCCCCAACATTCGCTCAAAACGTGTATCTTTTGACTTGTCTTCTCCAGCTTTAATACTGAAAACTATAGATGGTTGGTAATAATGATTTTTTTCTGCTTGCTGCTTATAAAAACAGATAAATTGAATATTAATTTTTTAATCTTTTGCTGGATTGTCCATTTTAGGCACTTTTGGGGCAGCGTCTTCCTAAGAGCTCTCAGGAATTCCCACGACTGTATCTTATTAATTGGTTAAATTATTTCCTACCCATTAAAGCCTTTCATAAGGCTTCCCTTTTTAAATTCTTTCAAATGCTGGTCTTAAAATGCATAATGTAAACAAGAACAGGATGGTGTCCAGCCATTTATGACCAGGATCTTATTACTTTTGAAGTTCAATTATTGATAAATAGTAATAAAATGCAGTGTTTTTATACCAATTATAATTTCAACATAAAAATAAATATTAAGAACAATTAGGCCTTCGTAGAAATTTCCTGAAGGTAATTTTTATTATCGAATTGTTTTGATATTACATAGGAACTTATTCAAGGAAATGAAAAGTAATTACAACGAATGATTTTCTTTAAATTCTCCACAATCCAATTTTAGAATGCTCCCACTAATCCAAACAGTTAGGTGCTGTCAAAAAGCATTCACTCCTCTCTCCCACCAGTGCCCTTAAACGACCTTTGATCTGTGTCTAAAGCAGTGATTTTCAACAGGTATGCTACAACACTTTAGACGGTGTGCCGTGAGAGGAACTTAGATGTGCTATGAAAATCTTAAAGATTGTTAATTAAATTATTTTTGAAAGAAGCTGAAAGCACAGTAAATGTATTCTCTTTTTTTAACTCTTTTTTTTTTTTTCTGATCAACATAATTTAAGTGTACCAGGGAAGTTTAACTATAGATAGGTTCAAGTGTGCCATGACATAAAAAGTGTTGAAAAACACTGCACTAATGCATAGTTTCTCTCTCTGTAGTTTAGTTTTTTCTGGAATTTCAGATACATGGGGTCATACATTATGTACCTTTTATATCTGACTTCTTTTGGTTAGCATAATGCACTTGAGATTTCACCCGTGTGGTAGTATGTCAATAGTTTGTTTCTTCTTGATATTCAGTAGTATTCTATTGGATGGCTGTACCTTATTTATCCATTTAGCAGTGTATAGATGTTTGGTTTATGTACAATTTTGGTCTATTATTAATAATTCCCTAACACAAGTGATATAAATCCTCCAAACTTGTTCTTTTTTTCTGAAACAAAATCAAATAATTACTCTTTATTCAAAATAAATAAGCTCCTCTAATTACAAGGAACATATGAAAATGAACACTGTCCTCCTGTCCTGTTGTTCTGCCTAGGCTAGGTAGATTCTTTGTACCCGTGCATAAATTTTGCTATCGGTTTGTCAATTTCTATGAAAAAGTCTGCTAGTATTTTTTATAGAAATTTCATTGAGTCTGTATAATTTGATGAGAAGAGTGATTTTTGAACTATTGAGTCTTTTGAGCTCTATTTGTACTAATTTTTCCCATTTATATAGCTCTGTCTCAATTTTCTCAGCAGGGTTTTATAGTTTTCCGTGTAAAGATCATGCAGATTTTTCATTAAATAAATTCTTAAGCATGTTATTAAATTTAAGCATTTTGAATGAAATGGCTTTCTTTTTTATTTTATTTTATTTACTTGAGTGAATTTTGGTAACATGTGTCTTTTTAGAAATTTATCCATTTACTCCAAGTTGTGTCTGTATTTGTAGGTGTGAAGTTGTTTGTTCCATTCCTTTGTAATCAATTCAATTCTTGTTGGGTCTGTAATAATCTCTCCTTCTTTTGTGGGTTGTTTTTTTTTTTTTTTTTTTTTGGCAACTTATTTCATCTCTTTCTTCTCAAAAATAGTCAATCATTTTGTTTATTTTTTCAAAGAATCAAATTTTTATTTTGTTGATTTTTTCTCTATTCGTCTACTTTTGGTGTCATTGTTTTCAATGTTTTCTTCTCTCTGACTTTCCTTTCTTTTTAATGACTTAAGGTAGAACATTAGGTTATTGGTTTTGTATCTTGCTTCTTTCTAATGTGATCATTTAAGAATACAAAACATTTGCTAAGCATTACCTTAGCTGCACCCCATAAATTTTGATTTGTGGTGTTTTCATTTGTGGTTTTTTCCTTGACTCACCAATTGCTTGTCCAAGAGTGTTGCTTAATTTCCAAGTATGTGGGATTTTCCCAGTTTCCTTCTGTTGTTGATTTCCAGAAATTCCTGGTTATGGTCAGAACACACACTTTGATCTCAATCTGGGTAAATTTAGATGTACACGTCTTGAAACGTGTTTTATGGTTAGCATGTGCTCCATCTTGGTGATTGTTCTTTATTTACTGGAAGAGAATGTGTTTTCTGATCTCAACTGGTAGTTTCTAAAATTTCTAAAATGTTATTAGGTCCAATTAGTTAATAGTATTATTCATGTTTTCTATATTTTTAGTGACTTTCTATTATGCTATCAGTTACAGAAAGAAGAGTATTAAAGTCTCTGATTATAATTATTAAAATCTTTTTCTTCTCTTAACTCTTTCAGGATTTGCTTCCTTTTGGGGTGGGGGGTTTCCTCTGTTTTTAAATGTATGCATATTTGTATTGTTGTATTTTCATCATATTTTTCTTTTTCAGCCTCATGAAATCTTCTTTTTTGTCTTTATTAAGATTTTTCCCAAAGTCTAATTGTGTCTGATATAGTCACTTTGGATTGCTCATGTTTACCGTTTGCATGGCGTATCTTTCCCGTCCTTTCACCTTTAACTTATTTGAGTCTTCAAGGTGTTTCTTATATATATAGCAGATAAATCTTGCTCTTTTTCCTTGTGTGTACAACGTTTATTTGTTATCTCAAAGTTTGATATAATTATCGATATGGTTCTGCCATTTGATACTGAATTTCAGTGTCTCATGTCTTCATGTGTTATGTTTTTTCTTTACTACTCTCATTTGTATTCAAAAATTCTTTTAGAATGCCATTTTAATTCACTGGTAGATTTTTTAGACGTTTTAAAGTTGCTTTCATAGTGTAGTGATTACAATGTTTATGCTTAAATTGTCACAGTCTACTTTACGTTAATACTTATTTAAATCCTGGTAAACTGTGGCAACTTTGCTCCAATGTGCCACCATTTCCTCTGCCCTCCTTATATTATTAGTGTCATAGGTGATACATTTACACATATATATTACACCTACATTGTATGTTCCAAAATACTGTTATAAATATTGTATTAAATAATCTCACATTTTTAAAGAAATTAAGAGAAGATAGAGAATACTTATCTACACATATAGACTTTTATATTTGACTGCATACTTGCCATATCTAGTTGTCTGCCTTCCATCTGAAGGAAGTCCTTTAAAATTTCTGTAAAGCATGTCTGTTTAAAAAAAAATAAAAGTAAGGAATACCATGTGCTTGATGAAAAAGTTTTGTTTGATAGATGCTTCTTTTAGCATTTTGAATGTTATGACACTGCCTTCTGTCCTCCATTGTTTTTGATGAAAAGTCAACAAATCATCCAATTATTGTTCATTTCTATGAGATAAGTAATTTTACTCCCTCCGCTTTCAAGATTTTTCTCTGTGTTGTGCAACAACATGATACAAGGTGTCTAAATGTTGATTTCTTTGTGTTTTTGTTACTTAGTGTTCATTGAACTTTTTGAATTTGTAGATTAAGTAATTAATACTTTTTATCAAATTTGGAAACTTTTCAACCATGGCTTCTTCAAATAATTTTTCTTTTCCTTTCTCTCTCTCCTTTACTTTTGGGACTTCCAGTCTACCTATGTTGATAAGCTTAGCATTGTCCCAGTAGTCTCTGAGTCTCTGTTCGATTTTTTTTCAATCTTTGCTGTAGATTAGATAAATTTTATTGCTCTGTCATCAAGTTCACTGATTCTTCTTCCATCTCAAATCTGCTGTCGAGCCTACTAGTAAATTTTTCCTTTGTATTATTGTTTATCAAGTGTAGAATGTACATTTGTTCTTTTTTGTTATAGTTTCTGTTTCTCTATTAAAATCCCCTTGTTTTATCACTGTCAATGTATTTTTTTTTAATCCTTTGAATGTGTTTTTTTTTCAACTTAATATATTTATATTAGCTGATTTGAAATATTTAACAGCTAAATTTAACATCTGTGTTCAAACAGATTTAGTTCTATTTGTTGCTTTTTTTTCTTCCAGAGTATGGGTGATACTTACTTGTTTGTTTGCTTGTCTTTTTGTTTAAAATTAGATATTTAAGATTATATATTGTAGCAACTCTAGATTCTGGCATATTTTTAAGAGGTTTTTCTTTTGTAACTTTTTTTTATTTGTTTTGAGACAGAGTCTCACTCTGTCACCCTGGGTAGAATACCATGGCATCATCATAGTTCATAGCAACCTCAAACTCCTGTGCTCTAGGGATCCTCTTGCCTCAGCCTCCTAAGTAGCTGGGACTACAAGTGCCTACTACAACAACCAGCTGGTTTTTCTATTTTTAGTAGAGACAGGGTCTCACTCTTGCTCAGGCTGATCTTGAAGTCCTAAACTCAAGCAATATACCCACCTCAACCTCCCAGAGCACTAGGATTACAGAAGTGAGCCACCACACCTGGGTATGGTTCTTATTTTTATCCTGGATTCCTAGGGTCATTACCCATTTGAATATGTATCGCTTAAATAAAATCATTGCTTTATTTTTGTTCAGTAAGTGTTTATAGCCAAGATATTTGTCAGCAGCTAAACGTATAGTCACAGAGATGAAAATTGAGAGATTTATTTATGTGCTTTATATTCTTACAGTATTTTTGAACTTTATTTCAATCACAAATTTTACTACATTATAAATATGTTTAGATAATTATCTCTTGGAGTTTTGCAAAAACTCACCTATGAAAATATTAAAACAAAGCATTTTAGAGCTCTATATGACTGCATTTTGTGTTTCTGTATGATAATTGTCTATTTGGTTTTTCTGTTTTTTTGAGTCAAACTCAGAACTTTTATAATTTTTTTGGAAATAATTCATTTCATGCATACCCTGTAAAAAATGTATTCATTGTATTCTCGTAAATTTTTAAATCTTCTCTATAGCCCTGATTTTCCTTCTGTTATTTCTAATGTTTATTTTGAATTATAAGTTCCTTAAATTATTTTCAGACATTTGCCTACTTCATTGGTTTTGCTAAAGTATCAATTTTTGGTTTTAGTAATTATGTTTTGCAATTTTTGTTGTTCTTTATTAAATCTTTTCTGCTTTTATCTTTGCTTTTTAAATTTTATTTCATATTAAATTATTTGGGAATTCATTTTGAAGATTTTAAAAATTGTTTTAGTTTATTCGTCTTTCTTGTATTATTATATGGGCATTCTTTTAAAGTGGTAAAGTTTTCTTCTAGAACAGAATGTTGAAAAATAGAGCCTTTTAAATTTATTTCTCAATAATTCTAACAATTAGATTCTAATTTCCTTTTCAATGTAAACAGCATTGAAGAAGTATTTTAAGTTTTAAATGACTTGGAATTATTAAACTAACTTTTTCTTGTTAATATGCAATTTTGTTGACAGTGCTCAGTTAATCTTATACTATCTATGTTCTTTTTTAAATTTATTCTGATTCTATAGCTTAATATATAACTGAGCTCCATTTAAGGTAGTATTTGTAATATTGATTTATATAAATTTATTAGATAATTTTATTGATTGTTCTTCAAGTCTTCTACCTCATTATTTTCTGTTTACTTGATAAGCAGAGTTCTATGATAAGAGATTTTATGTCAGTTGTGAAATTGACAATTTAGTCATATATATCATCAATTTTTTACTTATGTATTTATAATCTATGTATTATGTATGTATAATCTATGGATCTATGTTTTTAGATACATAAATATTCACAGTGATGGTATTGAATTTATACTCTGATCAGCTATAATTTTATCAATGTGAAATATATATTTGTTCTCTTTAAGGCTTTTTCTACTTGAATTTGAATTTCATTTTTACTGTATATTAATACTGTCATAGTATCTTTCTCTTTTTTTGTTACTATTTTCCTCATACTTTCCATCTCTATATTTAACGCTTATCTCTATATTTTTTTTCCCATTAGAGGTGTTTCATACAGGAATCTTAGAGTTGGTTTTGTTTTGTTTTTAACTCAGTCTGAAAGGCTCTTCTTTTTAGTGGAGAAGTCTAATTCATTTATGTTTATCGTGATCACTAATACATTGACATTTGTTCCTTTTATATAGCTTTTAAATATTTACTTATTTAATTTTTATTGTTTTCCTTGTCTTTCTTGATTAAATTTACCTTGAACATTTTTACAATCTACTGATTTGGGGGCTGCACATTCTTTTTTTTTTTTTTTTTTTCTTGTATATCCTTAATTTTAATAATCAATAAATCTTCAGCTTAAGATTTTTGTCAAAAAACCTTAATGGTTGTCTATATCTTCTTCATTTACAATATAACAAGCCTAACAAGCTTGTATTTTTTTCTTCCCTGAACTCTTATCTTATCCATATTAATATATCTTGCACGTTAGTTTTAGATTTATAAAAAATTAAAGCTTATAAAAATATTTAGATGATTCTAAACTTTATATTTCTTATATTTTATATTCCTGATTCTTATAATCTTAATCTTTGTCTTGTATTCATATTAACGTTTCTGTGTCCCATACACAACTAAGTTTTCCAGGGAAGGTATGTTGGTATTAAAATTTTGAAGTCTTTTCATATCCTTGCCTCCTTTTGGATGGTACTTTAAATAGGTAGAAAACTCTTTCAAAGTTATTTTCTCTTATAAATTTTAAGACTTTAATATCACTTTTCATCATTCCTTTTTGCAGATAAAGTGTCATATGAATCCATTTCTCATTCATTTCCTTGTAAGTTATTTCCTTTTCTTTTTAGAATCTTTTAGGATTTTTATCTTTATTCTTTGTGTTCTGAAATTTCACCTTGGTGCAGCTCAGTAAGGGATATTTTATTATTTACTTTGTTCTTTACTCTGTGGTCACTCAAACTAGTGATTATCTTTCTTTGGGCTGGGGACATTTTATTTTATTGTATTAGTATCATTATTTATTTCTGTATATGTTAGGCATCTTTTCATGTCAAGCAATAGTAAAACACAACCAAAACTGGCTTAACCAAAAGCGGAATTCATTGGTCATGGTACTAGAAAGGCCTAAGGTAGTGCTACCCTGAAAGACAGCTTTATCTGGGGACTCACTGTCATTAAAGCTGTTTTTCTCTTTTTTTGTCTCTCTTTTTTCACTGGGAGAGAAGTTTCTCTACCTCTTCGAAGGCTCACCTATATCTATGGCAGCATCAGGCTTAAATCTTCTAAGTTTATATCTACTGACATAATCAATGAATTTTCTACCAGCTTTATAAAATTTCTCGATGCATCATGGGTTCTAATTGGATTATAAATTCAATCTCTCAGCCAGTCACCATGGCCAGGAAAACAATAATCAGATTATCCAGACCTGAAATACTTGCCCCCTCTTGAAGCTAGGCATAGAGCCAACTTTACTCAAATTTAATTTAGGTAAACTGAAAATGGATTGAGAATGGAGGAAGGATAGTTTTTATCATTGAGAGAAATTGGAGCATACTTTTGGCAGAAAAAGAGGAATTGATACCCTGCATCTATTTCTCACTGGATGTATACATGTCTATACACCTTCTTTCCATTTTCTCTGATTTTTCTGGCTACATGGTACAATTCCTTAACCCATTTTCCTTGCATCTTAAGCTTACTATCCTTACTATCATTTTTTTTTTTTTAAACTTCTTTGTCCTTTTACATTATATTGTGAAAAAATTCTTTGACTTGATCCTCCAGTTGACTGTTTTGCATCCATTTATCAAGTATATATTTTTTTAATTTTATGAAGAAATTTTTATTTCAAAGTCTGAATCTTTGTAAATGGAGTATATTCTTACATTTTATTTTATTTTATTCTAAAGATCTGATCCACTTGTCCTGTTAAGCTCATTTTCTCATTTTTATTGCTTTAATTTTGTTCACATGTTGAATAATCCCTGTCTGCTCATTTTTGTGTTTCAGTCTCTTCTAGTCGTTGAGGGCAGTCTCTGGTGAGAGAGGCTCAACGTGCTGCAGAGAGGGCTGTGCTCCGTGACTCAACCCCTTCTCTCAGTTCAGCAGCTCCTGTCCTGGAGCACTGCTCTGCCTCAGGGTCCTCTGCCCAGGCTGGGCCTTAGCCACAAGCAAACACCACTGCTGCCTCCTGCTTCATACAGACCAGAGAGGGGAACAGTGCTGCCTCTGCTAACTCCCTCTGCAGCTCCCCAATTAACACCTTCTCTAATGAACGCTTGAGGCTACCTTGTATTCTTTGGCCACTGACTTTGGGTTCAGGGCTCCCCCACCATTCTTCCCATCACAGTAGTCTTTTGCCTGTGTTTAACTTAAGTTTTCTTTCATTTTAATATCTTTTTATATCTGATCCTGTGTATCTTCTATCTTTCGAGAATACTTTAAAGTTTATAGGCTATTGGTGACGTTCTTTTTTCCCATCCTGTTTTGGATTTACTTTTTCATCAGAAATATTTTTTCTGGTCTTTTTTATAAGATAACAGATGGAAAGGAAGGTAGAGAAGTGTGCTTAGACAACTATCTTCATCCGATTGCTCCCTCTTAATTTCGGTGTAATTAAAAATTTCTACCCTATTTCTGCCAAATTTTATGGAAAAGAGAAAATTTTATGTAGCCTGTGTTGAAATATTTGAATGACATTAGAAAGGACTGAGTTAGAAAGGAGGAGAGAAACCAATGTTCATTGAGGCTCACTAAGCTGCTAGTGGCAATTGAGTTCTGGATAGATAATCTGCTTAATATTGATAAATAGTAAGATAAATTATACACACATACATTCCTCTGTGACACCTATAAAATGTTTTTGTTTTTTTTTTCTGCTAGGGAATCAGAGAAACTCAGTGTACTTTGCTACAGAGAAACCTGAATCAGATTGGGCCTTGCCCTTTCTAATTCCCAGAAGACCAGCTGATACACACAGATTGTTCAGAACAACACCATTCCCAGGGCCCTTGGCAACCATGGTCTAAAATGAATACTGGAGCAATTAAGAAAAAATGCAAATCTGATAAGGTTATTGAAAATGCTAGATATTAAAAAAGCTAATTAAATTGTCCCCCAGAGAAGGGGTTTGATTGTGTCAGAGCAAATAGTATTTCAGATTACTAGAATAAAATACAACAGATAAATGTATTTTGTTTGTATTAAATTCTTCTAAATCTGCATGTATCTTATTACTTAATTTAATCAGATAATGGAATTAATTTTTCTCTTGTGAATTTTTATTTCTAACTATTTAACCTGAAGTGGCAGTCAAAATTTAGGTGTCTTTCCATGATATCTACCAGTGAATGAGAAATATGGTAGAGTTCTTATAGCACCAGAATTATTTTGTAGGATTTAGAAGTACAGTTTAAGCCACTTACTGATTACAAAAATCCTCTATGGGGGTGGCAACTGTGGCTCAAGGAGTAGGGTGCCGGCCCTATATACCGGGGTTGGTGGGTTCAAGCCCGGCCCTAGCCAAAACTGCAGTAAATAAAATAAGTAAATAAATAAAAATAAAAATAAAAATCCTCTATGGTACCACCTTGCCAGCTATACACATAATTTGTACTCAAATCATTTTATACTGGCACAATAAGAATACAAAAGAAAGCTCTTTTCTCATTAACCATCTCTGCTATTTATGTCCATACTTTCATTATGTAGGGAACTCTCAGAATGTACAGACAGTCTTATTTGACTGTTTCAAAGATACATTAATTTTTTCCAGTCTGTGGAGAGAAAACCTTTTTAGGGTTCAAGTCGTAAGTCTATCAGTGAATTCTGGATAGCCAGTGCTCAAACAATGCAAATAGAATTAGACGTATAATAAAGTTTTTATCTCATCTAATTCATGATGGAAACTGTCAAACTGAAACTAAATAAGATCAAGTATAAAATGAGAAACTACATTCTTTAAAATTGAAACCCCAATTGCATATGCATATATAGATCTGTTGTTATATATAACAATTGTTTTATATATCAAAAACCTTAACTCATCTAACATCTGAAATACATGCGTTATCCCATAAAAATGGGAAAATTGCAAGATATTGAATAAAAATTATGTTTACCTTTAGTCGTGGATGTTGACATCCTGTTTCTGATGTTACACAGGCTTAAGTAACCAAGTGGACAACTGTTCCTTTTCTCACACAGTCAATAGGTTTCAGCACTTTTATAGTCCCATATAATTACATAAGGGGTGGTTCACACTAAGGGTCAATATTATGCTTTTTATTACACTACCTTACATAAATGGTGAGTGAACACTATGCATTCATAATTTGAGATTTGAAATTTGATTACTGCTCACTCAAAACCAATCACCTAATTTAATTATTGCATGTAAGTTTGTCCCGTGGCTCCTAAATAAAGCAATACCACAAAATCAAAGTCTGGTACTCCCCCCTTATCATAGGAGATATGTTCTAAGCCTCCCAATGGATGCCTGAAACCACGGATAGTACTATATTACTATGTTTTTTCCTATTCTTCCCCACCTATGATAAAATTTCATTTAAAAATTAGGCATTGTAAGAGATAAATAGCTGTAGCTGATAATAAAATAGAATATTATAACAGTATAGTACAACAAAAGTTTTGTGAATGTGGTTTCTCTCCCTCTCTCTCCATCTTCTGGTTTCTGTCTCTCTCTCAAAATATCTTACTGTACCATACTTGGTTATTTCTGGAACTTGGTTGATGGTAAGTAACTGAAACCATGGAAAGAAAAACCTGGAAACAAAGGGACTGCTATAGTTACCAGTGGTCGCTGGAGGAGAATTAGCAAGCTTTCATGGAAAACTAATTCCTGCCCTCCTATTTAACAAAAGGCAGATTATTAAGAAAAGAAAGAATTATAACACACTCATTTATTTGTTAAAATCTCTTAAGTGCCAGTAAATTGGGGACAAAATTGAACTATTCAAGGAAAAGTATCCAAAATAAAATATGACAAATTCCTCATACCATAGACACATATCTCTGTCTATTGGAAATATGATTTAAGAAGACATAAAGGTCTAAAGTGGGTAATTTTTACCCTGTGAAAAGTGTAATGTTTTATTAAATCAAGGTAACTACAGACATCAAATACAACAACGTGACTGTAAGTGCCCTATCTGATATGTTCTCCATTTTCTATCCTTAAAGCATTTCACTCCCTCATTCATTTATTAATTCAGAAACATAGTATACATATGAGGTGGTATATTAGGATCCTCCAAGGAGGTGCCTGCTTCATGAAAAAGAGAAGTAGAAATTTTCAACGGTGTACAGAGGGCATTATATACACTAACTGCAGTGATAGCATTTATCTCAATTATGCAAAGTCCAAAGCAGGCATTCTCAATTATCCATACTTTTCTTTAAGGCATGTTTCAGAGACAAATTCTGCAGAGAGAGGCTCAATCATCTTGAATGCATGGCTTTCCATGTTGCCAAGTTCATTTGTATTGAGCCAGGGAGGGGAAAGAGATTGAAGCAACTCTGGAGACATTGGGACACTGTTTTGGACCTTGTCTGTTGCAGCCATGTGGCTATAATAACTGCAAGAGTGTTTGGAAAACATAGTTCCTCCAGAGAAGAGGGACTGCCCTGCTCAGATGCTGTGGGACCACACCTGCAGGTAGGAGATTTGTCAGGGAATGCATGTTTTTCAGAAGTTAGATTTAAAGAAAGCAAAGTCCTAGCTAGATTTTTTTTTTTTTTTGATGAGTAGCAGCAACCCGGAGAGCACTGGGATGTGGATGACCCATTCTGGAAAAATCATTGTAGGCAGAAGGAAGAGCTTGTCTGGAAATCACAAATGTGAGAGATGTTGGTGAAATTAAAGACTTGCAACGTGGGTTCCCAGAAGGACTGGCAGGAAAGGAGAGTGCAAAGGACGATGGATGCTTTTGAAATGTAGTTGTCCACCTTGTAAGGTTTAAAAACTACGTTTCTTTAAAATGACTTGATTATCACTATAAAAAATGAGGCAAGCAGGTCCAGATTGGGGTCAGTAAAATCAGTCAGGATGGTATAGTAGTCATACGGTTGGGAAGGATGAAGGCTTGAACTGCGGCAGTAGAAATGAAGAAGGAAGAAGGATTCATGAGACCTCTGGGACACAGATACCACCAGACTGGGAGGACAATTTAAGGGCAAATTAGACTCTAGAAGGACTTCAAGGCTTCTGACTTCCTGGGGAAAGCTGAGCAAGAAAATGTAGGGTGTGGTCAGTGGAGGGAGGGAAAAAAAGACTCTGACACAAAGAAAGCCAAGAGATGATGGTGTTTTAAAATGGTAGAAAAATGTAACTATGTAAAATCTGCAAAAAGTTCTAAAAAATGATGGCCGAGTTTTCTTTTTAATGTAGAAACTAGAATCTCACTGGTGACTTGGGGCTAAACCAACTAAACTAACTGCTAAGGGCAGTTTGAGACATAAAATCTATTGATTAATAGTAAGATTTCGACAACATTGGAAATAATAAAACATCACAATCGTGCCCCAAATTGGTTGTGGTAAGTAACAGAATATCTTACCCTAGTGTTTAAGTGATTCAGTTATAGAGGGGATGGGGCTTTACCGTTTATCACAATGACATTGAGCAAAGTTTAAAATGAATATATTTATGTTCAGAATATAATGAAAAAAGATCAGAACACCAACTCTGACATTCTTCATGTGGAAGGCTTTCATCTCTGTTGGGAAATTTGAGGATGATGATGCATAGGACTACTCTTACTAAAGTAACATGCTGAGTGTCACAAATTTAAATAATACTTCTAAATTTTTAATATCAAAATGATAGAAAATCATTCTATAAGTAACAGTAATGACTTGTGGAATGTATGACAAAATTTCAAAGTGTACATCATCAATAAGGGTATTTTCAAACTCTCTTACTGAGCAATAAAATAATTTAGTTATTATTTAGTGGCCAAAGCTAAACATTTTAACAGCAGTCATTTCACATGCAGTAAAAAAAAATCTCTGAAAGTAAAGAATAGCTTATAAAATATTATGAAAACAAATTGAGAGAATAGAAAATTGTGGTTTTATTAAGAAAATAACCTCTCGAACATTAAAATGCCATACTGCATTATCCGGAACAAAACTTTCAAAAACTAAAAGTGATACAGAGATAATCTGTTGCATGTTTAGTTGTATAATCATTGATGCCCTTTAAAACTGAAATAGTGTACCTTTTTTCCTTCATATACAAAAGCCTAAGTAGAGAATGACCTGTATCATTGTAAGATGATGGATTAGTGCAGAGGAAAAAAAGAAGGATTTTGTGTCTTATGATTGTTTTTGGTTTTGCTTTCTTGGTGGCTCTTCAGGGATAAGATAAATATTACACATGATAATACAACCATGTTAGAAAGTAAGATAAACTATAGACCAATATAGAGAACACTACAAAAGTTGACCAGTTTCCTCTGTTGGAAATCAGCAGACCTATGCCCAAATTCCCTAGCTACAGAAGACCCCACGAGTGCCCTACAAAACTGGATTTGCTCAGGCTAAGAGAACCAAAGTCATGCAATAATGTAAAATTTGAAATTTAAAAAAACTAAAAAAAATTTGAGTCTCAACCTGCCACCTAGCAATTTTATAACCTTCAGGTTGGTCATTTAATGTCTCTGAATTTCTGATCCCGTATGCGCAAAATGGAAATAACAAAACCAACCACACTGGGGTTCTTAGAGCCAAATCAGACAATGTATGAGCAAAGCTTGTTATACTATAAAGTGCTGTGCAGAATAATCATCTGGGTCTTATGAGCAGCCTCACCAAATGCTTACTTATTATGCTGATGATCCTTTTCCAGTAATACGAGAAAGCATTAAGAGCACAGTATAAGAAACAACATTAATGAACCTTTCAGGTGGAGAACCATTAACTCTTGAACTCCTCTAAAACCAAACAGGCTTTATTGTGGTTCTTGGGAATAAGATAAACCTTTGGGGAAATGACTATAGGGTAATCTTTTTAATTGAGTTGTTGTAATAAAAGGAAACATAATGCCTTATTCTTCCCCAAAACTGTATTTCAAAGTCACCAAAATATTTACGGTAATTAGTGGACATTAGTCACATTTACTGAATGATCAACATGAGCCAGATTTTATACCTAATATTTTATTTAAGTACTTTACATTTATTATTTTGTTGAATTCTCACAACAATTAATGAAGTTCCTCCTTTATTTTCCGCTTTTACAGATCAGGAAATAAGGCATAGAGTGGGGAAGTGACTTGCCCAAAGGAGCATCAGAAATAGAGATTCCGTGAAGACATCTTTGGTTGTCAATTCTAACATGAATAATCTCCAGGCATCAACACGTTACCTTCCCTACTCCCTTCATTGCTATACTCAGATAATCGTTATTTTCATCTATACGTATTGAACCTTGATAGTCTGATTTATCCTGACCGTGCCCAGTAAATACTTCCACATAAATTGCCTACCTGAAAGAAAATACTCAGATATAAATTTCCTATGTTGCAGCTAAAGAATATGAAATAAATTACAATTACTCTATTGCTTATTTCAGTTGAAAATTTTATCCAAGTTATGATTGATATTATACGAATTGTTTATTGTCCTCATTGGAAAGTGGTAAGCACAAACTCCAGGGAGATAACCAATTTCCAATAAAGTCCAAATTGAGAGCCAGAATGAACATAACTGCCCTCTATCCCCTTAAAAATCACTTCACTGTTCTTGAAAACATCAAGGGCAACATCACAGTTTCCTTTTATAGCTAACAACATTTGAACTAAATCTTAGAAAGATTATTAAAGTAAAATGAAAGAATGAATAAATGGCCAAACATTAATCTCTTATTGTAAATGATGTTTTGATTCGGTTAACATAATGTTAAAAATCCTCTGGATTAGGTGCTGGAAATACAAAGGGAAAAGTAGCCAGGTGTGTTTACAGGAGTCACATCTTTTCAGTTAGGAATAAAAACTTGGTGTAAAGGAATAACTCAGGCTAAGAAGGAACCAAAACAACCATCCAAGAATCTCCACAATTAACAGCTGAAAATGCTCTATTTATCTTTTCTTACCATCTTCTTGTTGCTTTCAAGTGCTGCCTTCTTTCTTCTTTCTTATACTCTAACCCTATGTTTCCAGATCTGTGTCTTTTCTCTTGGGTGATGTTTCTTTAATAAGGATTCCAGTTCTTTCAGAGGAAGAATCATTTCCATCCACCTATTCAAATGGTAAAACCCACCCTTCTTCTTTATTTTATTTTTCCTTTCTTTCTTTCTCTCTCCTTTTTATTTTTTTATTTTTTTTATTGTTTGGGTACAAAGAATTAGGTTACGCTGATTGCATTTGTTAGGTAAAGTGCCTCTTATAATTGTGTCCAGCCCCCATACCCACTCCCCTCCTCCACTCGTCCCTCTCCCTCCTTCCCTTCCCCCCTCCACCTTGGTATTAGATCATCTACTGCCTTCATGTTAGAATTGAGTACATTTTATTCTTGCTTCTCCATTCTTGTAATGCTTTACTAAGAAGAATGTGTTTCACCTCCATCCAGGTTAATACAAAAGATGTAAAGTCTTCATCTCTTTGAATGACTGAATAGTATTCCATGGTATACACATACCACAGCTTATTAATCCATTCCTGACTTGGTAGGCATTTAGGTTATTTCCACATTTTGGTGATTGTAAATTGAGCTGCAATAAATAGTCTAGTGCAAATGTCTTTAGAATAAAATGATTTTTTTCTTCTGAGCAGATGCCTAGTAATGGGCTTGCAGGATCAAATTGGAGGTCTAATTTGAGTTATTTAAAGATTCGCCATACTTCCTTCCAAAAAGGTTGTATTACACTGTAGTCCCACCAGTAGTGTAAAAGTGTTCCCCTCTCTTCACATCTATGCCAGCATTCACAGCTTTGAGACTTTGTGATGTGTGGCTGATTCTCACTGGGGTTAGGTGATATCTCAGGGTGGTTCAGGCAATGTTCTCTTGCATTTCTCTGATGATCAGGGACAACAAGCATTTTTTCATGTTTGTTAGCCATTCATCTGTCTTCTGGGTAAGAGACATGAACAGAACTTTCTCTAAATCTGCCCCTCTTGTACATCACACTTCTGTGACTGCATAAATGATCACGCGAGAGAAATGCTTAATGTTTAACATTAGCCTTACCACTACAGGACTGAACTTTGCTCTCCACCAGGATTACTGAGTTACTTGGTGGCTTGCCTTCCAAGTCACAAGAGAATTCGAGGCTTGCCAGGAGAATGTCTTGTTCTTAGTAATTCCTCAGATGAGTTATGATATTGGTGGCTGTTGTAGTAAGTCTGATGTTTAATCCTCTATACCACACGCACACAAGACCTGCCAGCCTTAGGTACAAAGATACAAAGGATTCTCTGCATATCTCTGACTTTGACTTGCACTAAGTTCAGCCTCTACAGAGAAAATTTTCCTTCTGCACAGATACTAATCTCCCACAATATTCATCTGATCAGGTGCTTGTATTGCCAAAGGTTGCATGATCTTCTGTAAAGTTGCCTTGTCACTATTTTACAGTGTTGTTGTCTAGTTACAAGGGTGTCTAACCATATGAAAAATTTAAAACCCCAGGAAATCTATCTTAGCAAATGAAATAAATGTTTAAAGAAAAGATAAACTCAGATGTGTTTGTTCCACAATAGTAACTTTGATGTAACTTCCGTTTTCATTTGTTGATATTTTCCTTCCTCCAGCAGAATTTAGTGCTGTCTTTTGGGTTTCTTGGATACATTTTTGCAGTACTATTTTATTTTTGACTTCACAAAAATTAACTTGGTGATCTGGTGTATAAAGATGAACTATTTCCAGAGGTGCATGTGCTTTTTATTACTATTGCATGGGGAGTAATGAACTTACATTCACATATTGACATTTTTTTCTACCCATTCTTTGTAGTTTTATTGGAAAATTGAAAACATGTACTCAAACGTGATCTTCATTTTGATTACCCATTTAGCTAGAGCAAGTTTACATTCCAATATGTGACCTGATTTATGAGCCTTCTATTAAAAATATATATGATGAATTTTTATTTCTGTGTACTGAAAAGATTAGGATATAAATAAGTTGTTTGTTTTTGTCCTTTTCATGATGACTTCTGTTGACCTACATCTGACTATAACACATGTTGAAGAATGCAGTTTTGAAAAACACATGGGAATACTTTTGTTCAAATTGGTGCATGAAAAACAGTTGTAGTGTCACCAGCAATGGGTGTTGTTCCTTGCTTATCTGATGTCATTAGGTCTTTTTTCTGAAATAACTCTGAGTGTGATAAGTCCCAGGAGATAAGCATAAATGTCCATTCCACTATGAGTGATCTGGGCATGGCCATCTAGATAGTAAGACCTTGGTTATGACGTTGGCCAAAACAAGAAGTACAATAATAAATAAATTTTCTTCTTGACTAAAGGAGGGAACCCTGTGATAAAATGCCCTTCTCTTCCTGGCTGCCTCCTTTTTTCAGTTTGGACACTGTAATCTGAGAGTCTGATGCCTGGATCTATGGCTCTTACTTTGTGACAGGAAGCAAATTGCAGGAGAATGAAAGTTAGGCTGGTAACAAGAGTGGTACAGAAGGAAGGACAGACTCTATGCCTGTGACACTATCATTGCTACCAAAACAACCCTGGAACTGTTTTTCTCTGTACTTTGTGTTAATAAGATAAAGGCTGTCCTTTCCTTACAGTAGAAAACATTCCTAGTCTCCCTCTATTTCTCATGAAAATGTGAATGAAGATACAGGGAAGGTACTTTAATGGAAACTTAAAATAAAACAAAAGGACACTTTTATCATTCCCCATTCCCCTTCACTCAGGAGGACTCATGATCTGTACCTTCAAGAAGAAAGTCTACGGGCAAGAGTTTTTCTGTGTTGCTTATCTGTTGCTGCGCCAATTACATTGAGAAAAGAATCCTCTTTGAGAGCTTTGCCCATGAACTCCTCTGCTTTTGTCACCATAAAAGTTTATTCATTAAAAAATTATTTGGGAAAGCACCACTGTATTGCAAGGGCGTAGGCCAACTTTCTCAATGATGACATGAGGCTTATAACATCAAGACATGTTGAGTAAATATAGGTCATGGTAATATAAATTCTCCTTGCCATCACATCATTGGTTTAAACATCCTGTGCTCAAGAAGCACTGTAATTCCATTATATAAATATCTGAACCACAGCAATAAACATAACCAGTGGATTATAATGTCACTTCAATCTGCAAACCTACAATTTTCTACAGACAGCTAAATTTCCCTTTTTCTGCCACTTAAATTACCATACATGCCTTTTTATAATGTAAAAATTCAAGTATTGATTTTAAAAAGCAACTTCATCAAGTATATTTGCTCATATGTGTCACCCTAAAAGTAGAATACATGTAGTACAAAAACATTTAACGAAACTAGAAAACTCTACCATAGAGATGCATAGGAAGGAGGGATTTTTTTTTTTTTTTTTTTTTTATAGATAAAAATATGCACCATAGATGTGGCCCAACCCATACCCCTCCCACCCCCCCAACCCCCCCCCCCCCGTCCCCGGGCGGGGGGTGGTTGGGGTGGAGGGAGGGTGATGGGTTGGGCCACAACTATGGTGCATATTTTTATCTATAAAAAAAAAAAAAAAAAAAAAATCCCTCCTTCCTATGCATCTCTATGGTAGAGTTTTCTAGTTTTGTTAAATGTTTTTGTACTACATGTATTCTACTTTTAGGGTGACACATATGAGCAAATATACTTGATGAAGTTGCTTTTTAAAATCAATACTTGAATTTTTACATTATAAAAAGGCATG
>CAUYPK010031773.1:0-14676 GCA_963574355.1 Loris lydekkerianus | reverse complement strand
TATGAGAAAGAAGAAAAATAAACCATTTTAATAAGCAGGTTATATCTAGAAATAAAGATGCAGAATTATTCCTTCATAGAGTCATTGAAAGACCTCAGACTCTGAAACATACTTTAAATTATCTGGGGCCCTATATGCAGGCTTGCAAAGTATCCTTCTGGGAGCTCTGGCTCCCAGGGACACTTGTTTCTTTCTTTTTTTTGTTTGTTTGTTTGTTTGTTCATTTATTTATTTATTTATTGTGGAGAAGGGGTGGGGAAAGAAGGCGGGTGAAGAGTTGTGTGACAGGGTTGGGCCAGTGGCATGGTACAACATTGGCTGTATCTAGGTAGAGGCAGTTTCAGGCCAGGCCTTGCTGAGTTGTTGCTACGCGGAAGTAGCTGGATGGATCTACTCTAATCAGACTCGGGAAGTTGCACTAGGCCTCAGTCACATGGCAGGGCCCAACAAGTGATTTAAAACCTCAGTAGTTTTTATAATGGAATTTGACAAATAGATTCTAAAATGTATGTCAAAATGTAAATGGCAAAGTATATCCAAGACACTCTTGAAGAATAACAAGGTATGAGGATTGATCTTACCTGAATGCAAGAAATATTTTAAGGCAGACAACCTGATAGAAAATTGACCTGTGTCCATGGTACCTGAGAGGAGGTATTTTAAATTTAAGATACTTGGAGAGAATTGGTAGTTGGCCACATCAATCTTTAGGCCCAGTATAAATGTCCAACATTTAACCTCCTGGAATATGTGCCACACACACAGCTTTGTGGCCAATTGAACACAGCAGCCCACCTGCAGCAGAGGTACCTTCTCCAAATCCCCCTAAATAGTCCCCTAGTAACACTTTTATTAACTCCCCTGTAAAGAAAGAACCCTCCCAGGTAAAGGAGGAAAGCAGTCACCCAACTCACAGGCAAGTGCCCTGGCTCCTTCCCTACCCAAGTCTTATGAATTATCTCATGAGACCATGCTCACTCAAGCCTTACAGGAAGACTCTGAACCTGAAGAGATTTACTGGCTTTTCCTGTTCAAATTTTTGAAGTAAGAAGGGGCCCAAAATATGTTTCCCTTCTCTTTAAACTTATGAGGGACCTCAGAGTAGCAGTTAGAGAAAATGGCATAGAATAGCTACACCACGGGTCTCATAGATAATATGTCTAATAGCAATATCATGACCCCTTCTGACTGAAGATTTTTAGTTAAAACTGTTACTTCCCCTGATCAATATAACATTCGGTTACATGAATTTGAAGAAAATTGTCTCCATATTGCTGAAAAGACAATGGAACTAGAGATAGTGATATCACATTTGCTATGCTTGCTGGCAGAGGCAAAATTTCCAGGACAGAACTACAAGTATACCTAGCTTAGAGGGTCTTTGCTCCACTGGTTCTTTTAAAGCCTGGTGTAATGTACTAGTTCCCCTGCAGGCACATTTGCTAATATTCTGCAAGGGCCTAAAGAGTCCTATTTATATTTTATTAATCTCCTTCAGCAAGCTATTGATCACTGAATTGATCACCCTGACATTGGCAAAGTTCCTCTAATGTGTGATGTCTCCTTCTTTCTTCAGTCTGTCTCCCTTGTTGACCCTCGGCCTGGGTTGGGGATCCCTTCAAAACCCCAACAGGCATCCAAATATTCCAGTTAATCAGACATTAATAATGATGAAATACAAATTAATACACAAAGAAATGTTCTAATACCCATGATTATGACTAAAATAAAATAATCAACAAATTAGTCATCACTATACTCAACAACAATCTCATAAAACTAATGCTGGGTTTAAGAAATCAGACACATGAATATAATAATAATATGTCAGACAGATGACTACTATGTGGCTCTTTTTATAAAATTTAAAAACAAAACAGACAAATACTAGTCTAAAATTTTAGAAATCAGATTAAGGGTTATATTGTGTAGGATGAAGGAATGTAGGAATTTGAACTAGTACAAGGGCATCATATATATATACACACACACTTATTTTTTTTTTGGTAATCTCTAATATTTTGACTGGTGTGGTCAAGTATCAGAAATATATTGTCGTCTTTGGGACCATTCACAGAATAGTCTATTTCTTGATTTATAGGCGTCTCCTTATCTGTTATATTTCAACTAAGCACAAAAAATATAAGGAGAAAGAAAAGAAAAGGCAAAGAAGGGATATTAACAGAGGAACAGAAAATGTGCCAGACCTAATAAATAATGTAAGAATTTAAATTGAAGGCATTCCACAAATTGGTATGCAAAAGAAATCTTAAAACCCCACATATAAGTTTACTTTCTGAACTTTCAGTGTTCTAGGAATAAGGAGAAGTTTTTAAAAACTTCAAGACTGCAAAGAAGTCAGCACCAAAGAAGCAAGGATAAAACCAGCACTTTTAGCAAAAACTTTGGATGATAGAAGATAAAAATAAAATAATTTCAAATTGAAAGGGAGATGGTATTCATCCTGCTATTCTAGTCTGAGACAAGCTCTCTGTAAACTATTATATAAATGGAAAATAAATGCATTTTCATAAATGATAGCATTTTAAACAACTCTCCTCTATACATATCAGAGGAAGAGAGAAATACAGAAGAGAGAAAAGAAGCCATAGGATTGCAGAAACTGTGCTCCTGACCAAAGGAAATGAAATCCTGTGATGATGATTTCAACCAGGCCTTGAAAGTAGTTATATTAGGACTAAACATCAGTGGCCATTAAATGGTTCTCTAAAAGGGACATTTGACTAGTAAACTGGGAAGGGGTTGAATGGATAAAAAGCTAGATGATACCACTGATGTAGAAATAATTATACGTTTATTTTTCTTGCCAGAAGGTAAAACAGTTGAGAGAAAATTCAGGAAAAATAAACACATAAAACAAAACAGCAACAAACTAAACACAAGGAACAGAAAGTCAAGGTCTACACATGAAGCAAAGTAAAATGTGTTATTATTTTGCACCATTCATGGAGTACAAGGAGATGGAATTTTGCTTGTCCTTGATGTCAGGAACATTCCTCTGTGAGTGTGTCACTCTTGTCCTGACATCGGACCTTAGAGAAGCTGGTAAATTAGAGAACGAAATGTTTCTTAGCTTTTCTGTAGCTTTTATAATAAATAATACTTATATGCTTAGGTTCATATAAATGAAAATTGGTTTTCAACCTTCAGAAATTATCTGTGGACAAAGGACTAAAAGCATAATCTTTTTAACAGGAAAATTACTAACCCTGAAAAGACATGTATATAAGGAGCTGCCTCTGTTGAAAAATAGAGTGAGAATTAGGAAAGAGACCTGGTGGGGATGTAGGGATGCTAATATTCATACTTAGGGAATTAAGAGAGAATGTCTAAAAGAGACTGAACAAGAAATAGATGGCACGTATCACTTACGGTTACAGAATGATCAATTGAAACATTAAAAATAGTTTAAAATTGTTACCCAGTGAGTATGAGGGGAAATGGGAGAAGTGGTAGGTAAAATAAATTAGTTGTGCCCTCATCAATGATTGTATGAGGGAAAGATGATAGAAACTGCTAAGACATTGTGCACGAACTCTTTATGCATTTTTAAAAAAAATTATGGCCATTGCTATCAGATACCCAGAGACTAGTATGCTTAAATATAGCTGCCTCTGAAAACTTATACAAATTTTAGAGGGAATGGGGATTTTAAATGTCAATTCTTGGATATAATTTTTTAACACGTTTTAAAAATAATAGTTTATAATTTTGAATTATCTGCCTGCCCTTTAATAGGAAACTTTTAATAATATTTATTCATGTTCTCCTTTTCCTATGATTTCTCTTTGAAAAATCTTCACTTTTAGGTTAGTAATGAGGTCATTTCCTTAGCTGACCCATAAGATAGTCTTTAAACTCTCTCCCCAAATTAGCTAGTTGATCTTTTTTATAATTTAGAAAAATTTTGGCAGACTTTTCCATTGTCCTATGACGGTGAACTAGGACCTCACTGTTCCCTCATGCCAGAAGGAGTTGGAGGGATGCCACAAACTAAACGGAGTCATAACTAAGATCTGTGGGTTTGCCAATTCCTGTTTCAACCAACTGATTATGCTTTGAATTTCTGCTTCTAGCTGCTGTGATATCCCCTTTTACTACATTTCCTCAGTCAGTCCTATCCATTAACCTTAGCTGATGAAGAAAGGGGAACCTAAAGTGGAATATTTAGAACATATTCAGAGTAAACTTCAATTTATTGTGTTGCTTTCTCCATCCAGGCTGGGACTGCCTTTGTAAAGCGTTAGATGACCTCCATTCCTCCCTTACTTTTCACCAGACAAGTCATACAGAAATAATTTCTCAATAAACATCCATTAAATACATTGTACTTTAGAAGGAACTAGATATATTTACAGCTATAATTGTACAACAATATATGAAGTCATTTACCAAATGAAAGCCTGGCATATTCAAAAGTTAAAGACAACATAATTTGCCAAAATAGTTTCTTTCCTTTATGACAGGAGACATTTGACAGGAGACATTTCCTTGGCATATTGCTGCAAAAAGACATTGGCATTTTCTTTATGAAAAATAATTCTTTTTTTCTGTTAAAACATGGATTTTACTTGAAACTTTCCCATGTCATTTTTCATGAACACTGCAGAGGTAGTTATTGCTAAGGTCAAACACAGTATGATACTGATCAATCAATGGCATTTTCAACTAATGTCATTAAGTCCGTTCTGACACATTTCCGCTTGTTTCCATTTTATAGAACAGCATCATGTGCATTCAATGTAAGAACAGATTCCTCATTAAATTTGCTATCAATCTTTGGTTAGGTACATTTAAAAGATGTTGAGGAAATTGTATCTATAATGATGTCATCTCCCAATTGCTGATTTTCATTTTCCCCATGGTACTGCTAGTACTGATATTAGTAAGCTGACTTTAATTGGCATCATCCAGATAGTATCTCTTAAGATAGTTTCCCTAAAATTGAGAAAATCACATGTACTATTTGTTGCTTTTGTAAACTGATGTAGAACTCAGTGAGAGATTTTTAACATTTACTATTAATGTGCATTTTATCAATATTCCATTAAGGAGTCACAATATGACATGCAATAATAAAATGGATGATAGTTAAAAATTTCATAGAAAAATTTGTGACACACATCTTAAGAAACTATGTGCTCCAATTATTTATTTATTGAGTTCATTTCACTTATAACACAGTAGTTAACAGAAATGCTTGTGTCAAGGAGCCTAGATTTGAATATTGGTAAATATTGGTAATTTAGCACCATTGTGGCACTCAGCTTTTAAAATCTATAATAGCAGAAGATGTTAACAAATGGGAGAACGTAACATGCTCATGGCTGGGAATAATCACCATTGTTAAAATGTCCCTACTACAATCCAAAGCAATCTACAGATCTAATGCAATCTCCCTTAAAGTACCAAAGTCATACTTTCAAGAACTTGAAAAGATAGTTCTTTATTTCATATGAAAACAGAAAAAAACTCTGAATAGCCAATACATTACTTAGAAATAGAAACAGATCTGTAGGCATTGCCTTATCAAACTTCAGGTTATAATACAAATCTATAGGGATCAAAACAGCATGGTACTGGCACAAAAATAGACACTTAGAGTTATGGAATAGAATAGAGAATCTAGAGTTGAATCTAGCCACATATTGTCATCTGCTCTTTGATAAACAAAATAAAAGCATACAATAGGGAAAAGAATCTGTATAAAATAAATGATGCAGGAAGAACTGATTAGCCACATGTAGAAGACTGAAACTGGACCCACATCTCTCACCACTTACAAAAATTGACTCTCACTGGATGAAAGATTTAAAAATAAGACATGAAACACCAAAAACTCTAGAAGAAAGTGTTGGAAAAGCTTATGAAAATATTGGCCTGGAAAAAGATTTATGAAGAAGACCCTCCTTGGCAGTTGGAGCAACATCAAAAATAAATAAATGGAGCATGATCAAGGTAAAAAGCTTCTGCACAGCTAAGGGTACAACAACTACAGCATGCAGACGATCTCAGAATAGGAGAAGATACTTGCATGGTATGAATCTGAAAAAGGTTGATAACTAGAATCTATAGAAAACTCAAATTAACCAACAAGAAAAGGGCAAACAACCCCATAGGTAAGTGGGAAAATTATGTAAATAGGACTTTCTCTGAAGAAGACAGATGAAAGGCCAACGAACATATGAAAATTGCTCTTTGTCCCTAATCAGCAGAGGAATGCAAATCAAAACCATCCTGAGATATAACCTAATCCCAGTGAGAATAGCTCACATCACATAGTCCCAAAGCTGCAGATGCTGGTGTGGATGTGGAGAAAAGGGGACATTTTTACACTGCTGGTGGGATTGCAAATTAATATAACGTATTTACTCGAGTATAAGCCGAGCTTTTTCCGGCACAAAATTTGTGCCGGAAAAAACTCGGCTTATACTAAAGTATATACGGTACTTGCTATGAAAAGAAGAATGAAGAATCCTCAAAGTAATACAGGTAAACCTTCCATTTGATGATGCAGTCCCATTACTAGGCATCTACCAAGAAAAAAAATAATATCATTTTACTTAAGGACATTTACACTAGAATATTCATTGCAGCTCAATTCACAATTGCTAGGCTGTGAAATTAACGCAAGTGTTCATCAACTCATGAATGGATTAATCAACTGTGGTGTATATATACCATGGAATACTATTCAATCATAAAAAGATGAAGTCTTTACATCTTTTGTATGTATCTGGATGGAGTTGAAGAACTTTCTTCGTAGTAAAGTATCACAAGGATGGAAAAGTGAGTATCCAATGTGTGCAATACTGATATGAAACAAATAAACAACTATATGACCACATGATAGAAAAACACAATTATATTTGAGGGTGGGGGGAGGAGGAGGAGGGGAAAGGGAAAAGGGAAAAAAGGAGGGGGGGTGGTAAACTCTCACCTAATGGGCACAATGTGAGGGCATGCAGCACATTCCCTGAGTGAAGGGTTCAACTACATCTCAAACTTTACCTAACAAACACAAACACTATAATCTAATTATTTGTGCCCCCCTATTAATTTGAAATTAAAAAAAAAATATATATATATATAATTGGAGGATAATAGTTTGCCTACATAATGAGGTTGTAATAAATACTAAAGTGTAAAGATATGCAAAGCATGTAAATTGCTCACAGTATAGACTATGTATGTATACGCTTTTATTCTTTTTTAAGTCATTCATATGTTTAGTTTATTCAACAAATAGTTATCAGAAATATACTGTTTGTCAGCAGGTTTGCCAAGATTTCTAATCTTTTCAGATATTTAAAGAAGCTCAGACACACTATTTCAGAACGTTGTAGATTCCAGAAGTAATGGCTATTTTTAAGTGACTATTGTCTATTAAAAAAACTGTTAAGTGCTTATGATATGCAAAGATGTTCAAGATGCATTACAGTACTGTTTATCATATTAGATGAATAAATAGAGATGTCATTCCAAACTCAGAAAGAGAGTTTTAGGGAGGAAAAGCAACATAGTGCTTGAGTATTTTGAATAAGGCAATGACTCTGACAATATATTATTTCTTGTTTCTGTGTGTCATTTCACTCTCACAACAATTTATCTGTATGTCTTAAGATTCTCATGAAGTGAAATTACCTGGGAACTTTCTTTTGATTTGAGATATCATATATTAGGAAATATTATGTTAGTAAATAATTTGATACTTGCATTTCCATTCTTGTGATATTTTACTAAGGAGAATGTTCTTCAACTCCATTCAGATTAATACAAAAGATATAAAGTCCTTTTTTTTTTTATGGCCGAATGATTTCTGCCATGTAACATTAAAAAACTGTTTAATGTTTAGTATTACAAAGAACAGATTTGTTCTCAAGTAATAGTCATGTAGGAACTACTGACACAAAGCTAGAGACCCTCAAGGAATCAATAATAACCATCCTGTTCACCTGTATGTTACGCTGCTTCTGAAATATTCCCTCTCAGCCATCCCTCACTGAAATGTCCTTGTGTATTATCAGTATATACCAATTAAGGGTAATTCACCATTTTTTCTCACTTCACCACTTACGTACCCCAAACGCATTCTCCACAGGCTGTGTCTCATGCTTGTTGGTCCTCTTATAAGCCACAGATTTAAATATTTGGAGTCTCACGTCCATGACAATCTGAAAACAAACATGTTGGTGATGCTGCACTTGTTAGTATCAGAAGACCGTCAAGAAAACACTGACCTTTGTTCAAGAGACAGCATAATAACTATAGTAGAATTCCAAAGTTGACTACCTCCCCATATTAACCATCTCTTAAGTAACTTTCATACATTGGACATGCATTGCAGGTATGTATCAGAGGATTAGTTCCTTAGGTCCTTACATTGAATACCTCTGTATGGTGACAAATTTGTTATAGTCCCTTGGGTGGTCAACTTACAGAGTTCCTATTATCTAGACCTAAAACCTTAAACTGAAAGAAAGCTGATGCTTAACAAAAATTAAAAAAAATAGAGGCAGGTATTTTAACACAGGCAAGCTGTTGAACCTGAATTGCACTGTACCCATCCCATGTATATTTGCTCTGGCTATGACGAAGACCACCATATTTCAGGCAGTTCACTTTTCAAGAATGAAGAATGTCAAACAAGCCCTGCATTCTATTCAAATATCTGCCATATTGCTTTAAACAGCCCCTGCATTTTTTTCTCATGCTGTTCAGGTTTTGTAGAATAGCCAGCTCATTATTCTCATCTCATTCAAATTCTCCCGTTATTCAAGAGATAGTTTCATTACCTTAACTCTCCCAAAGGTCTTCTTAAACATTTTCACCTGAAATAATTCCCACCTTCACTGTGCTCCTGGAGTATTGGTACTATAGTAACTAGGATCTTTTTGACTACCAAGAAATGGCTTTGTATATTTTATTTGCTCTATTGTTGTATAACTTATATCTCTTCTGTGACTTCATTCTTAATGGGACAATGGGATCTGTTTGGGGAGGCTCTGAACTGTGTTGCAAAAAACACTGGAAACACTTTGCAAACAGACACACCAGGCATTAACAGAGTGACTTTTTCAAGTAATTAAATCTCTTTAAGTTCCAATCCTGTTATTTCCAAGAATGAGTAAGGGATCTATTTTTAAATTTAAAAGACTTGGTATAGGTATAGCCCAGATGGTAAGGGCTCAACATTTATCAATCTCATCATTTTCTTGATATCAGAGACCATGTTTTATATTCCATTTACTTTCCACACTACTTAGATTAGTGTCTTGCCATTCATTTACTTTGGAACTCAAATGTGTGGCATTGATTTTGCTTAATAAAGAAAAGGGAAATATGACTTGCTAGAGCATGGCAAACAAGCTATGTGGGTATTTTGATATAGAGCATGACACACTGTCCCACTGCTATCAATTGCAGGGAAGCGGCATTGGCAGCTGGGTTGTGATGGTGCCCGTCAATCAGAAATGGGCTGCAGTGGGTAGATCAAAAACATTAGGCAGCCAATGAGGAAAGAGGCAGAATATTAAAGAAATTTAGGTTTTGCCAGCAGTATTCTGAATCTCCAACTGGAGGACAAATTACAAGTTACATATCCTTACAAGTGAAAGGACTTTACATCATGGAGTCATGGAGTTATCTTTTAAGCCTCATTTATTCATACAAATCACACAATCAATGCTAACACATTGTAAGAAGAGAAATGCAGATCTTAAAAAGCTGAAATATATTCAAATGCAAACCAAAGTGCAGTTTTGCCTCATGCAAAACAGCTCTCTTGATTCATATCATGCTTCTTTTTGCTCCCATTCTCAGTTACATTTTCTTGCACTTGAGAAATTCGACTGGAACAAAAGGATATTTTTGATGTTAGAGGTATTGAGAACTGATATCATTAGGATGTAGAGTGAAATTATTTTGATTTGGGGTTCAGTTGTTCCAAGCAAGAAGGGTTGTCCTGGGGGCAAACACAAGAGCTTTTCTGCTCCACTTCACCCACATTGCCTGAGAAAATCAATTGTTTGACAATTAAAAGTGGAACTCATGGCTGATCAACGGCAGGTAGTGACAGGTTGTGATTAGACACCCAACTGCAGTTGTTTTGCTCCTGCCTCACTGCTGGCACTGATTGCTGTGGAATTCTAGTTCTGATTACTGTGGAATTTTTTTTAAACTTTTTAAAAAATTTATTTATTGATTTACTTATTTTTTATTGTTAAAACATAGCTGTGTACAGTTGCGCAATCAAGGGGTACAATGTGCTGCTTTCATATACGATCTGAAATATTCTCATCAAACTGTTCAACGTAGCCTTCATGGCATTTTGTTAGTTATTTATATAGATATTTGTATTCTGCATTTAGTAGGTTTTGCCTGTACCCATTCTAAGATGCACCGTAGGTGCGGCCCCACCCATTACCCTCCCTCCATCCTGACTTCCCCCCTCTCTTCTACTCCCTTGGCCCTTTCTCCATATTCTTGTGCTATAGTTGGGTTATAGCCTTCATGTGAAAGCTATAAATTAGCTTCATAGTAGGGCTGAGTACTTTGAATACTTTTTCTTCAATTCTTGAGATACTTTGCTAAGAAGAATATGTTCCAGCTCCATCCATATAAGCAGGAAAGAGGTAAAGTCTCCATCTTTCTTTAAGGTTGCATAATATTCCATGGTATACATGTACCACAATTTGCTAGTCCATTCGTGGGTCGATGAGCACTTTGGCTTCTTCCATGACTTAGCAATTATAAATTGGGCTTCAATAAACATTATGGTACAGATGTCTTTGTTTTATTGTGATTTTTGGTTTTCTGGGTATATACCTAGTAAAGGAATTATAGGATCAAATGGCAGGTCTATTTTTAGATCTCTATGTATTCTCCAAACATCCTTCCAGAAGGAACACATTAGTGTGCATTCCCACCAGCAGTGTAGAAGTGTGCCCTTTTCTCCGCATCCACGCCAAGACCTCTGGTTTTGGGATTTTGTTATGTGGGCTACTCTTATTGGGGTTAGGTGATATCTCAAAGTAGTTTTGATTTGCATTTCTCTGATGAGTAAGGATGATGAGCTTTTTTTCATGTGTCTGTATATTGTGAGTCTGTCTTCTTTAGGGAAGTTTCTCTTTCTTTCCCCACCCTGAGATGGGATCACTTGTTCTTTTCTTGCTAATATGTTTGAGTTCTCTATGGATTCTGGTTATTAAACCTTTATCAGAGGTATAACCTGCAAATATTTTCTCCCATTCTGAGGGCTGTCTGCTCTCTTTACTTACTATGTTCTTGGCTGTGCAGAAGCTTTTTAGTTTGATTAGGTTGCAGTAATGTATTTTTGATACTGCTTCAATTGCCTGGGGAATCCTCCTCATAAAATATTCACCCAGGCCAATTCCTTCAAGAGTTTTCCCTACACTTTCTTCAAGTATTTTTATAGTTTCATGTCTTAAGTTTAAATTTTTTATTCAGTTAGAGTCTATCTTAGTTAATGGTGAAAGGTGTGGGTCCAGTTTCAGTCTTTTATGAATCGCCAGCCAGTTCACCCAGCACCATTTGTTAAATAGTAATCTTTTCCCCACTGAGTGTTTTTAATTAGCTTGTCAAAGTTCAAATAACGGTAAGTAGCTGGATTCATCTATTGGTTCTCTATTGTGCTCCAGACATCTACTTCTCTGTTTTTGTGCTGGTACAATGCTGTTTTGATCACTATTGATTTATAGTACAGTCTCAGGTCTGGTAGCGTGATTCTTCCTGCTTTGTTTTTATTGCTGAGTAATGTTTTGGCTATTCGAGGTTATTTCTGATTCCATATAAAATGAAGCATTATTTTTCAAGATCTTTGAAATATGACAATGGAGCTTTAATAAGAATTGCATTGAAATTATATATTGCTTTAGGTAGTATAGACATTTTAATGATGTTGATTCTTCCCAGAAAGAGAATGGTATATTTTTCCATTTGTTAACATCTTCAGCTATTTCTTTTCTTAAAGTTTCATAGTTCTCTCTACAGAGATCTTTCACGTTCTTTGTTAGATAAACTCACAAATATTTCATCTTCTTTGGCACTACTGTAAAAGGAATAGAACCTTGACTGTTTTTTCGGCTTGTCTATTGTGGGTATATATAAAGGCTACAAATTTATGGGTGTTGATTTTATAGCATGAGACATTGCTGTATTCCTTGATCACTTCTAAAAGTTTTGTAGTAGAATCCTTAGTGTTTTCCAGATATAAGATCATGTCATCTGAGAAGAGTGAAAGTTTGATCTTTTCTGACCCTATGTGGACACTCTTGATCACCTTTTCTTCCCTAATTGCAATGACTAAAACTTCCATTACAATGTTAAAGAGCAATGGAGACAATGGGCAAACTTGCATGGTTTCTGATCTGAGTGGAAATGGTTTTAATTTAACTCCATTCAATATGATATTGGCTGTGGGTTTGCTGTAGATGGCCTGTATTAGTTTAAGAAATGTTCCTTGTATACTAATTTTCTTAAGTGTTCTGATCATGAAGAAATGCTGGATCTAGTCAAAAGCTTCTTCTGTATCAATTGAGAGAATCATATGGTGTTTACTTTTTAGTTTGTTTATGTGCAGAATTACATTTATAGATTTATGTATATTGAACCAGCCTTGAGATCCTAGGATAAATCCCACTTGGTCGGTGTATAATTTGTTTGATATGTTGTTGGATTCTGTTTGTTAGGATCTTATTGAGTATTTTAGCATCAATATTCATTAGTTATATTAGTCTATAATTTTCTTTTCTTGTTGGGTCTTTCCCTGGTTTGGGGATCAAGGTGATGTTTGCTTCGTAGAATGAGTTGGGTAGTATTTTTTCTTTTTCCATATTTTGGAAGAGGTTTAGTAATATAGGTACTAATTCTTCTTTAAAGGTTTGGGGAAATTCTGACGTAAAGCCATCTGATCCCGGGCTTTTCTTTTTAGGGAGATTTTGTATAGTTGATGCTATTTCAGAACTTGATATAGGCCTGTTCAACATTTCCACTTCATTCTGGCTAAGTCTTGGTAAGTGGTGTACTTCCAAGTATTGGTTTATTTCTTTCAGATTTTCACATTTCTGAGAGTAATATTCGTTAAGGATTTTTTGAATTTCTGAGGGGTCTGTTGTTATTTCATATTTACTTTTTCTGATTGATAAAATTAGAGATTTTGCTCTTTTTTTTTCTTGGTTAGGTTGGCCAAAGGTTTATTTATTTTATTGACCTTTTCAAAAAACCAACTTTTGGATTTATTGATCTGTTGTATAATTCTTTTGTTTTCAATTTGATTTAATTCTGCTCTGATTTTGGTTATTTCTTTTCTTCTGCTAGGTTTGGGGTTGGAATGTTCTTCCTTCTCCAGTTGCTTGAGATGTCCCATTAAGTTATTAACTTCATCTCTTTCCATTTTCTCATGAAGGCTTGCAGTGCTATACATTTCCTGCTTAGGAATGCCTTTGCAGTATCCCAGAGGTTCTGATAATTCAGGTCTTCATTGCGGTTTCGTTCCAAAAATTTGGTGATTTCCTTCTTAATCTCGTCTATAACCTATCTATCCTTCAGCATAAGGTTATTTAGCTTCCATGTTTTTGTATGGGTATGTAGATTTCTGTTGTTATTGAGTTCAATTTTTATTCCATGATGGTCTGAGAAGATGAAATGAATAATTTCTATTTTCTTAAATTTGCTGAGGTTAGATTTGCAGCCTAGGTTGTAGTCAATTTTGGAGTATGTTTTGTGGGCTGATGAGAAGAATGTTTATTCAGTTTTGTTGGGATGAAATGTTCTGTAGATGTCTGTTAAATGAATGGTTACATTTAAATCTAAGATTCTTTTACTTAGCTTTTTTTTGGAAGATCTATCCAGCACGCTAAAAGTGTGTTAAAAATCGCCAACAACTATGGAACTGGAGGAAATCAAGTTGCTCATGTCTGTATGAGTTTCTCTTATAAATTGAGGTGCATTCTGGTTGGGTGCATAAATATTAATAATTAAAATCTCATCATATTAAGTATTACCTTTAACAAATATGAAGTGTCCATCCTTATCCTTCCTTATTTTGTTTGGTTTAAAGCCTATTGCATCTGCGAATAGGATTGCAATGCCTGCTTTTTTCTGTTTTCCATTTGCCTGGAGTGTAGATGACCATCTCTTCACCTTGACACTATATTTATCTTTAATGTAAGATGCAATTCTTATATGCAGCAGATATGTGCCTTGAGTTTTTGTATGCAGTCAGCCAACCTATGCCTCTTTAGAGGACAATTTAAACCATTCACATTAATTGAGAATATTGATAAGCCTTTCAAAAGTCTGGTGGACATTTTTAATCCTTTTGTGACTTTGGAAGTTGGAATTTGATCAAAATTTTCTGGGTGGGTTTACTTTTGTGGTAGAGGATTATGCTGGTCTTTATGGAGGATACATCTGAGAATATCCTGAATAGCTGGTTTAGTTGTGGCAAATTTCTTCAACATGTGAATGTCATTAAAGTATTTAATTTCTCCCTCATAAATGAAACTCAGTTTAGCTGGGTACAGGATCCTGGGTTGAAAGTTATTTTGTTTTAGGAGGTTAAAATTTGACCATATTCTTTTAGCAGAGAGTTCTGCAGTTATTGTAATATTCTTCCCTTTGTAGGTAATGGTT
>CAUYPK010031771.1:0-11644 GCA_963574355.1 Loris lydekkerianus | reverse complement strand
TATCTCAGGAATGAAAGAAAAAGTATCCAATGTACTCAGCCCTACTATGAAGCTAAATTATAGCTTTCACATGAAGGCTATAACCCAACTATAGCACAAGACTATGGGGAAAGGGCCAAGGAAGGGGAAGGGAGGGGGGAGTTAGAGTAGAGGGAGGGTAATGGGTGGGGCCAAACCTACGGTGCATCTTAGAATGGGTACAGGCAAAACTTAATAAAGGCAGAATACAAATGTCTACATACAATAACTAAGAAAATGACATAAAGACTACATTGAACAGTTTGACAAGAATATTTCACATTGTATACGAAACCAGCACATTGTACCCCTTGATTGCACTAATGTACACAGCTATTATTTAACAATAAAAAACAAAACAAAACAAAAAAACAGTTTTTGGCAAAGTTCAAGGTACAGATATCTGGTATGCTTTCTAATCTCTAATCGTGTCTTTAAAAATAGTCTTATTTAGCATTGTGGAAAGCCAATGCTTTGCCAATTATTCTGGTTTTCAGAAGTTTGAGTTACTTTAGGCAGTTAATGCCGTCTTCTGTAAAAGTGCATGTGCTTCATCTCATTCTATGTAGAACTGATGGAACTTCCAGATGGAAGCTAAACTGCACATATTCCCCTTCTTTGCTAATATCCAAGGACCCAACCTAATCCACAATAGGAATCTTGGCCATCCACATTTTCCCATTTTCAACAGATAGAAAAGGAACATTTTCACTATTTCAGGATATAAAGTTAAAGTGAGAATTTTAGGGCAGATGGGAAGCTAGGATGGAGAGAATGGAAAGAAGACTGTGCCATATGTAGAGAAGGATTTTTGGAGCATCTTGAGCAGTATAAGAAAAGGGAAAAAGAGTAATTGAAACAAACTCATTAGGCAGGAACATCACAAGTAGAGAAGTAATGGTTTGCAAATTCTAAGAACATGATAGTGCAGAAGAAAAAGTGGGCACAGCCCTCCACCTTGGTCACATTTATCCGAAAAGCAATCATTTCTTTCTCTTCCTTCCCTTGGTTTCCTTCTGACATGGATTATCTTAATAATGTGGCTTCAAAGACATCAGCACAACCTCTTCACCTGCTACAACCACATCTATAGGTAGTGGGACCTCAAAGCAGAGAAAAAATTTCACTATTTCCTGTTCTTTACCACAGGAGAAAGTCAGGAAAAAGGATATTCCACATAAAGACAAAAGTGTGCATTTCTTATTTCTTGGCCAGCAGTGCCCTCTCCTGCCAGCTATTTCTGCTATGGAAATGGATATATGGGCCCTGTGACCTCTTTCTGGAAAAAAATAAACTCCACTGTCTTTAGTGTATCCAGAAACCCTCATGCTTGACATTGGCCTAACCATAGCATCACATGGGGGCACTTACTTAAAACCACATGGATGACACAACCCAGACTAATAGAATCTGTGGGCAGCCAGAATCACAGATGATGGTATTTTTCCAAACTGGCCATGGAATCTTTTTTTTTTTTTTTTTTTTTTTGAGACAGAGCCTCAAGCTGTCACCCCGGGTAGAGTGCCATTGCATCACAGCTCACAGCAACCTCTATCTCCTGGCCTCAAGCGATTCTCTTGCCTCAGCCTCCCAAGTGGCTGGGACTTCAGGCGCCTGCCACAACACATGCCTATTTTTTGATTGTCGTTGTCATTGTTGTTTGGTAGGCCTGGGCTAGATTTGAACCTACCAGCTCAGGTGATGTGGCTGGTGCCTTTGCTGCTTGAGCTACAGGAGCCGAGCTGTGGCCATGGAATCTTAACTGGAAGCCTGAGCTGAGAAACAAATAGGTAAGCATTGCCTCTTAGGGCTTAAGATGCATACAACTTATTTCACATTGTGCCCACTCAAAATATCTAACTCTGCAACAGCAGTAGTTACTCTATCTTCAAGCAAATAATTAGTTTCTTTAACAAACTATTAATGTCCTTGTTTAAGAATTTCAGGAAGATGGCCAGCCAAATGGTTCAAGCCTGTAGTTCTAGCATTCTAGGAGGCGTGAGGTAGGTGGATTGCACAAGTTCAGGAGTTCCAGACCAGCAAGAGTGAGATTTGTTTTTTATAAATAGCCAAATGCCTGTACTCCAAGTTACTGGGAGGCTGAGGCAAGAGGATGGCTTGAGCCCAGGAGCTTGAGGTGCTGTCAGCTATAATTCCACATCACTCTACAGAGGGTGACAGAGTCATACTGTGTCTCAAAAACAAAATTTTATAAAGGGTTTAAGCCATTAACTTTAGAGCCAAGATTACAGAACTTCCCATGAAGGAAAATAGTGAGCAGATAACCTCCATTTCTGCTTTAGTCTAACCAAAATCAGCCAGATGACCAGATAGCAAGATAACCACTTCAATGAGACATAGAAACCTACACATAGTTTCCCAAGTTCTTTTCTCTTTTCACAACCCTCTGGTCAACTGAGGAACATCAGGTGATCTTTGCAATATTAGTTGGCCATCTCCTCATGTTGTTCTTGAATAAACTGCTTTTTGTTCCACCACTGACTCTTGTATTGTGATTGTGACTTTTCAGGAGAGAACAGTCAACCTTAAGTTTGATTAAAATTTTGCAGGTTTTGGAGGAGCAAGATGGTGGCTGAGTAACAGCTTCCTTGCAACTGGGCATGGTCAGTCTGGGGAGAGAAGGCTCCAGGCATCTCGGGCTGGTGGGATCTGCCAAGAAATATCCCTTTGGAGACACAGGCAGTCAGCGGGAGACTTCTAGACCCCATGAGAAGGACAAAAGCAGTGGAGAACTGACAAGTATTTGCGTGTGTTCGTTTGGTCTAATCCTACCAGCAGCTGTAAGTACAGTGGCAGTGAGATTGCAAACTGGAAAGGCCTTACCTGTGAGCTGGGTTTTTTTTTTTTTTTTTTTGGATTTGGCACTCAGTTGAACCACCTTGAAAGAACTTGGACAAGAGTGCAGAGGACTTTAAGTCTAGGGCCCCAGACTGAGCCACTGAGATGAATGAAGCTAATAGTGTTAGGCTGTGGGTCGTGCAGAGCCATTGTGGGAGAACTGCCCCAGCAAGCTCCACCCTCAGGGTCACAGAGCAAGGATCAGGCAGTGAGCAAGTAATCTAGTGAGTGAGCAGCCTAAAGGCAGGGACTGAGATGCCTCACAGCCTTAGCCCTCAGGAGCATAGAGTGAGACCTGTTTTGGGTAAGTGGATAGCCACTTCAAGAGTGATCTGAGCAATAAGTGCTCTCCTGGGAAAGCTTCTGCTTCACCAAGGTTATCAGTTTAAAGTGCCTTTTAAGCGGGCTGAGGAGAGACTTAGGCTCTCCACCCTGAAGGGCTGGAGAAATCAGCAGAGGCCTCCAGTCTCCATCTTGTATAGCTGTACTACCATTGTGATTAACATCTCCTACCCTGGAAGATCACCTGTTGCCCAGACAATATCCAGCAAGATATATATACTTCTTTGTTTTTGTTTTCTAATTTCAACATTTTCCCTATGAATTTATCTTTTCCTTTTTTTCTCTTTCTTTTCTTTCTTCATTTCTCTAATTTAAACACAATTTTCCATTGTTGCCATTTTCAACAATTAGAACTTCATTTTTGCTAGTGTTTCTACCCTTATTATTTGGTTTTCCCCCCAATTTTATCCCATAAAGTTTTCTGTTTGCTTCTTTATGTTTGATTTATAGCATTTTTGCCTTTCCTCTCTACTTGGTGGACATGGGGTACTGTGTCCAAACAGGCTAGCAAACAGCTGCTGACCTCAAGGGAACCACCCGACCCAGCACCCCCAGATGTTGAGGGTTTTTAAGGTTGGGTTGAAGTACCCTACTGTACATCTATATTGCTCCTATCTCCCTCTTTCTGTGCCTCTCTTCTTTTTGTCAATATTCCCTTTTATCTACTCCCTCTCCTCTCTCTCTTTTCTTTTCTTTATTATCTTCTTTCTCTTCAATCTTCTCATCCTTCAGGTCTTGTACCAAGAGAACTCATCAAAACACTAGTCTGAATGCATAGCAACTTAAACAGCAAGAGGAAGTGAAAAGAAAATTAAGGCAAGGAAACAGATAAAAGAAATCACTCGTGAGGCAGAATCAGCAGAAAACTCCTACCAACATGAAAAACCAGTCCAGAGCAACCCCCATGAAGGGACTGTGAGGTAGCTACTGCAGAGGATTTCACCTATAAAGAAATGTTAGAAATGATGGAATTTAGAACACAGATGATCAAAACAATGAAGGAAATGATGGAAACAATGAAAGAAACTGCTGATAAAGTAGAAAATAACCAAAAGGAAATCCAAAAACAGAATCAAATAAGAGATGAACGATATGAAGAATATACAAAGGATATAGCAGAGCTGAAGGAACTGAAGCAGTCAATTAGGAATCTTAATGATGCAATGGTATCAACAACAGATTAGACCATGTGGAAGAAAGAATTTCAGAGGTAGAGGACAAAGCTCTTGAAATAACTCAGATAATTAAAGAGGCAGAAAAGAAGAGACAGAAAGGAGAATGTTCGCTGACAGAATTATGGAACTTTATGAAGCGTTCAAACATACGAGTTATAAGTATCCCAGAAGTAGAAGAAGAATGCCCCAGGGAAATAAAAGCCATAGTAGAGAATATTATAAATGAAAATTTCCCAAATATCACAAAAGATTCTGACACACTGCTTTCAGAGGGATATCGGACCCCAGGTCGCCTCAACTCTAAATGAGCTTCTCCAAGACACATTGTGATGAACCTGTCCAAAGTCAAGACAAAAGAAAAGATTCTTCAAGTTGACAGAAGTAAACGCCAATTGACCTACAGGGGCAAATCCATCAGGTTGCCTGCCAACTTCTCTAATGAAACTTTCCAAGCAGGAAGACAATAGTCATCTACCTTTAATCTACTTAAACAGACAAATTTCCATCCCAGAATTCTATACCCTGCTAAGCTAAGCTGTAAAATTGATGGAGAAATCAAATCATTTACTGATATACAAACATTGAGGAAATTCACCACAACAAGACAGGAAATACTTCAACCTGTCCTGCACACTGACCATCACAATGGATCAACAGCAAAGTAAGAACTCAGAAATAAAAAGACAGAACCTAACTTCCACACTGATGCAAAGATAAAACTCAGCTATGGACTCTCACAAAATAAGATGAATAGAACATTACCACACTTATCAATTGCCTCAATAAATGTTAATGGCTTGAATTCCCCACTGAAAAGGCAGAGATTGGCTGACTGGTTTAAAAAACACAAGCCATCCATTTGCTGTCTGCAGGAAACACACCTTGCTTCAAAAGACAAATTAAAACTCTGAATCAAGGGTTGGAAGACAATTTTCCAGCAAATGGAATCCAGAAGAAAAGAGGAGTTGTAATCTTATTTTCAGATACATGTGGATTTAAAAGCAACTAAAGTTAAAAAAGACAAAGATTGTCACTTTATATTGGTCAAGAAAACAACACAACAAGAAGACCTTTCAATTCTAAATACTTATGCACCCAATTTAAATGCTCCCAGATTCTGGAAACAAACCTTAATCAGTCTGACCAATAGTATATCCTATAATACCATATAGGGGATTTCAACACTCCTCTTACAGAGCTGGACAGATCCTCTAAACAGAAATTAAACAAAGATATAAGGGACTTAAATGAGACCCTAGAAAAACTGTGCTTGATAAATGCATATAGAACACTCCACCCCAAATATAAATAATACATATTCTTCTCATCACCCCATGGAACATTCTCCAAAGTTCATCATATCCTAGGCCACAAAACAAACCTCAACAGAATCAAAAGAATTGAAATTTTACCTTGTATTTTTCCAGACCACAAGGCACTAACGGTGGAACTCTACTCCAACAAATACATTCAACCCCACAAAGGCATGAAAATTAAACAACCTTCTGTTGAATGACAGTTGGGTGCAGAAAGAAATAAAAGATGAAATCATTAACTTCATGAGCATAACAACAATGAAGACACAAGCTATCAAAACCTGTGGGATACTACAAAAGCAGTTCTCAGAGGATAATTTATCACTTTAGATGCCTACATTCTGAAAACAGAAATAGAGTACATCAACAAACTCACAAGCCATCTTATGGAATTGGAAAAAGAACAATCTAAGCCTAAACCCAGCAGAAGAAAAGAAACATCCAAAATTAAATGAGAGATCAATGAAATTGAAAACAAAAGAATCATTCAGAAAATTAATGAAACAAGGAGTTGGGTTTTTTTAAAAAATAAATAAAATAGATAAACTTTTGGCCAGGCTAACTAGAAATAGAAAAGTAAAATCTCTAGTAACCTTAATCAGAAATGATAAAGGGGAAATAACAACTGATCCCACAGAGATACAAGACATCATCTCTGAATACTACCAGAAACTCTATGCCCAGAAATTTGACCATGTGAAGTAAATGGATCAATATTTGGAATCACACCCTCTCCCTAGACTTAGCCAGGAAGAAATAGAGCTCCTGAACAGACCAATTTCAAGTACTGAGATTAAAAAAAACAATAAAAAATCTTCCAACAAAAAAATGCCCTGGTCCAGATGGCTTCATGCCATAATTCTATCAAACCTTCAAGCTTATTCCCATATTGCAGAAATTATTCCAAAAAATTGAGGAGGAAGGAATCTTCCCTGACACATTCTATGAAGAAAACATCACCCTGATACCAAAACCAGGAAAAGACCCAACTAGAAAGGATAATATTTTCCTTAGTGAATTAGTGAATTTCAGACCAATTTCATTAATGAATATAGACCCAAAAATTCTAAACAAAATTCTAAACAATAGATTACATCTTATCATCAGAAAAGTTACACATCATGATCAAGTAGGTTTTATCCCAGAGATGCAAGGCTGGTTTAACAGACAGAAGTCCATAAATGTTATTCACCATATCAACAGAAGTAAAAGCAAAGACCATATGATCCTCTCAATAGATGCAGAAAAAGCATTTGATGAAATCCAGCATCCTTTTCTAATTAGAACACTGAAAAGTATAGGTGTATGTGGCACATTTCTGAAACTGATCGAAGCTATCTATGACAAACCCACAGCTAATATTTTACTGAATGGAGTAAAACTGAAAGCTTTCTCTCTTAAAACTGCAACCAGACAAGGTTGTCCTCTGTCACCATTACTATTCAACGTAGTGCTGGAAGTTCTAGCCAATACAATTAGGCAAGACAAGGAAATAAAGGGCATCCAAATGGGAGCAGAGGAGGTCAAACTCTCCCTCTTCGCTGATAATATGATCTTATATTTAGAGAACCCCAAAGACTCAACCGTAAGACTCCTGGAAGTCATCAAAGAACACAGTAATGGGTGCCCAACTGGTGTTGGCGGCATGGAGGGCGAGAGTACATCAGTAGTGCTTTCGGCTTTGTGCTTGGCGTGCTCAGCTTCCAGCACCTTAACACGGACTAGGACATGGAAGGTTTTCTTCTTGGGGAAGTGAAAGGTGAAGCCATGAATAGCATTACAGATTTCCAAATGGATAACATTGAAGTTGTTTACACAATTGTTTTTGGCCGGGGCCAGGTTTGAACTCACCACCTCTGGTATGTGGAGCCAGCGCCCTACTCCTTGACTCACAGGGGCCGCCCTAGCAATAGTAACAATACATGGTATTGTTATGTCACAGGACATTCAGAAATCTATTCCATGCTATTGGCTTTTTAGCTTTTGTAATTCTTCAGGTGACGTAAATAAGGAAACTCTAATGAAAATATTATCAAGTGTCAAAAAGACTTTTTCACAGGGTACCATTAGTGGTTGCCAATCAGGGCATGTCTGAACAACTGGGTTATAAAACAGTGTCAGCTTCCTGTATACCCTCTGGTTTTAGCTGAGCAGTAAAAACACACAGCTCTGAATTTTTTGAAGATGATGAATCTTTAAAGGAGGTACACAAGATAAACAAAATGTATGCTTCATTACAAGAGAAATAAAAGAATGTAAAAAAGGGGAACATAGTGAGCAAGCAGTAGGGAAACTACTACATGATGTAAACAGATTAAAACAAGAAATTAAAAAAAGAAAACAAGAACAGGCTCAAGCAATATGAGAGAAGAATGCCCAGAAAGACCCTCAGGAGAACATTTTTCCTTGTAAAGCTTTGCAGACCTTTTTTCTAGATTGTGAATTTCTTCATTCATGTGTTATCTCTCTGAAAAGTAGCTGTAACACCAACCACCACCTTAATGTGATAGACAACCTGACTTTAATGGTAGAATACAGTGAAATTCCTGAAGATAGTCCATCTAGTACACCACAATAGTTAAGCATAAATGCTTAAACACAGATGATGGATGGCAATTCAAAAAAATCACGGCTATTAGAAATAGTAAACAACCCATCTAAAACAGATACTGATAGTAGTAACCGAGAAAAAGCAACCACAATAAGTAGCCCAGAAACAGATGAAGAAATTGAGAAAATGAAGGGTTCAGAAGAATATCCACAGTTTCCTACATTTTGATCCTTTTAACCCAAAAGATTATTGTTACTATGTTCAGCTACTTGCAGTAAAACATAAATATTCAGATACCTTCCTTTGTTTTTACTATATTCAGCTATTCTTAATAATATATAGATAACTCGTTTTAAGTATGTTCACATATTTGCAATGAAACCTAAGTTATAACGCATTTGTAAAGCACTTTTAAAAATAATAATGAGATGTTTTTATTTATCAAAACCTTTTTTTCACTTTTCACTAAATTGTTGAGGGAAAAGCTTAAAATAGATGAATTCCTTTAAACTTGCACAGAGTTCTTTAGAATTGGAAAGGAGAGACTAATTTATTTTCTCAATGTGAAATCTATAAAGCTTATATGAAAATTTAAAAAAAAATACAGTAATGAGGCAGCTTCTGTGGCTCAACGGAGTAGGGCGCCATCCCCATATGCCGGAGGTGGCAGGTCCAACCCAGGGCGAAAACTGCAAAGGAAAAAAAAAATGACAGCAATGCCTTAGAATATAAAATCAATGTCAAAAAGTCAGTAGCCTTTGTATACACCAATAACAGTCAAGATGAAAGGATAATTAAGGACACAACTCCCTCCACCATAGCTTCAAAGAAAATGAAATACCTAGGAACATGCCTAACAAAGGAGGTGAAGGACCTCTATAAACAAAATTATGAAATCGTAAGAAAGGAAATAGCAGAGGATATTAACAAATGGAAGAAAACACCATGCTCAAGGCTGGGGAGATTCAACATTGTTAAAATGTCTATGCTTCCCAAAGCAATCTACATATTCAATGCCATCCCTATTAAGATACCAACATCATACTTTCAAGATTTGGAAAAAATGACTCTGCGTTTTGTATGAAAGCAGAAAGAACCCTGTATAGCTAAGGCAGTTCTTAGTAATAAAAACAAAGCTGGGGGCTTCACCATACCAGATTTTAGGCTGTACTACAAAGCCATAGTGGTTAAGACAGCATGGTACTGGCACAAAAATAGAGACATAGACATTTGAAATTGAATAGAAAAGCAGGAAATGAAACTAACATCTTACAACCACCTAATCTTTGATAAACCAAACAAGAACATAACTTGGGGAAAAAGATTCCCTATTTAATAAATGGTGCTGAGAGAACTAGATATCCACATGTAAACGACTAAACCTGGACCCACATCTTTTTCCACTCACAAAAATTGATTCAAGATGGATAAAGGACTTAAATTTAAGGCATGCAACAATAAAAGTCCTCAAAGAAAGCATAGGAAAAACACTGGAAGATATCAGCCTGGGGAAAGACTTCATGAAGAAGACTGCTGTACGAATTCAACAACAAGAAAAATAAACAAATGGGACTTAATTAAACTGAAGAGCTTCTGTACAGTTAAGGAGATAAAAACCAAAGCAAATCGACAAACTACACACTTGGAAAAAATATTTGTAATTTTTGAATCAGACAAAAGCTTAATAACTAGGATCTATAGAGAACTCAAATTGATCCACATAACAAAGCCAACAATCCCTTGTATAAATGGGCAAGAGACATGAAAACAACCTTTCCCGAAGAAGACAGATGAATGGCTAATAAACTTGAATAATCCTCAATGTCCCTAATCATCAGATATATGCAAATCAAAATTACCCTGAGATATTACCTAACCCCAGTGAGAATGGCCCACATCACAGTCTCAAAGCTGCAGATGCTGGCATGGATGTGGAGAGAAGGGAATACTTTTACACTGCTGGTGGGACTGCAAACTAATACAACCTTTTTGTAAAGAAGTATGGAGAAACCTCAAAGAACTCAGGCTACACTTCCCATTTGATCCTGCAATCCCATTACTGGAAGGAAAAAAATCCTTTAATCATAAGGACACTTGCATTAGACTGTTTATTGCAATTCAATTTACAATCGCCAAAATATGGAAACAGCCTAAATGCCCACCAACCCAGAAACGAATTTACAAGCTGTGGTAATGTACACTATGGAATACTATTCAGCCATTATGAAAATGGAGACTTGGCTTGGCGCCTATGGCTCAAGCAATTAAGGCACCAGCCACATACACCTGAGCTGGCAGGTTCCAATCCAACCTGGGCCCGCAAAACAATGACCAGCTGCAACCAAAAGATAGCCAGGCATTTTGGCGGGCACCTGTAGTCCCAGCTACTTGGGAGGTGGAGGCAGGAGAATTACTTGAGCTCAGGAGTTGGAGTGCCATGGCACTCTACCCAGGGTGACAGCTTGAGGCTCTATCTCAAAAAAAAAAAAAAAAAAAAAAGACTTTACAGCCTTTGTATTAACCTGGATGAAAGTGGAACACGTTATTCTTAGTAAAGCATCATAAGAATGAAGAAGCATGAATCCTATGTACTCAATTTTGATATGAGGACAATTATGACATGATGGGGGTGGGGGAAGGGGAGAGCAGAAAGAGAAAGAAAGAGGGAGGGGTGGCAAAAGGAAGAGTAGAGAGAGGGAAGGAGCGAGAGGGTGGAGTCTTGGTGTGTGCCACACCTTTTGGGGACAAGACACGATTGTAAGAGGGTCTTTTCCTAACAAATGCAATCAGTATAACCTGGTTTCTTGTACCCTCAATGAATCCCCAACAATAAATTAAAAAACAGAGAGAGGGATTAAAGATGGCGGCTGAGTAACAGCTTCCCTGTAACTGGGCTTGGCGAATCTGGGGAGACAAGACTCAAGACATCTCTGGCCGGTGGGATCAGCCTATGATCATCCCTTTGAGGATACAGGGAGCGAGCAAGGGACTTCTGGACCCCAGGAGGAAGACAAAAATAGTGGAAAACTGGCAACTGGCTGCGTGTGTTCGATCAACCTAATCACGCCGGCAACCATGAGTACAAGCAGCAGTGAGACTGCAAACCGGAAAGGCCTTACCTGTGAACTTTTTGGTGTTCTTGGACTTGGCGCTCAGTTGAGCTGCATTGGGGAGAGCTTGAGCAAAAGTGTGGAGAATGTTGGGCATTGTCTGGGGCCCCAAAAGGAGACACTGAGCTGGGATAAGTGAAAGCCATTGTGTGGAAAAACTGCTCCGGCAAGCTTTGCCCTCAGGGTCCCAGAGCAAGGATTGGGCGGGACAAAGTCACCTAGTGACTGAGCAGCTTAAAGATGGGGAAAGAACTGCCTCACAGCCCTAATCCT
>CAUYPK010031769.1:0-34086 GCA_963574355.1 Loris lydekkerianus | reverse complement strand
TGTAGTCTGGACGGTACTTTATCCCAACACAGAGCTCTATCTCTCTCTCTCTCTCTCTCTCTCTCTCTCTCTCTCTCTCTCTCTCACCCACCCACAATCTCTCTCTCTCTCTTTCTCTCCCCCTCCCTCCCTCCCTCTCTCTCTCTCTCTCTCTCTCTCTCTCTCTCTCTCACACACACACACACACACACACACACACACACACACACACAGGCTCCATGGGGGGGAGGGGATGTATCCCCAGGGTCTAAATCATTCCTTAAAACTAAATAAAGACTTTTTGAATTAATAAATGAATAAACCAGGAGTGGTTATCTGACTCCAGATGAGATAACCAGATTTTCTCTCCCAGGAATTTTGGAATCAGAGATGCCAGGTGGCCTCTGCTGGCCCTTGAACTGGGAATGATAAAAAGCCAGAACAGGGCAGCTAAGCTATGCTGGGCTGTGTGCTGGGAGAGCAGAGGCAACCAGTCTGTGAAAGAGAAAAAAGGAGCACGTGGGGAGAGAAAAGCAGAGCTGGGACCACGAAGCCCTAGAAACACAGACTGAGTGGCCTCAGACCCCCAGAGGTCCAGCTGCCTCTCCTGCCCATGGATCCTGTAAGATAATCTCGTATCCTAAGAATACCTTTTTCATATTCTAAAATCCTCTTTGGCATAGCTATAGGGTTTCAATTATTTGCAGCTAGAAAATCCCTCACTGAGACAAAAGGGCCTATTCTGTACACGACAATCCACTGCCTCTCAGAGTTACCAACAAGTTCTGCATTTACAGAACCGATTTTTAAAATCTGTAACTTAGATGACCTTGTTAAAGAAAAAAAAAATGACATGTTAGTTTATATTCAGAACTTGACTGTTAACAGTCCCAAGGAATAAAATGCCTACACATTAAATAAAAATTACTTGATTTTCCCACTCTAAGATTATAGGTAATTAGAATCTTTATCTACTCTGAGTTGAGGGGCTAAGGTCCATTGGAATGGCATAGCATTTACTAATGAACTGGTTGTGACTCAGTACTTTCCAACCATTCCAGATTAAAATGAAGGCAAACAGACTCACGCCCTTTAAATCAGTCACATTATTCCAAAGCTGTGTCAAAGGGAAGCATATGTTGCACTCTCTCTGCATTAACAACTTCCATCTATAATTTATAGCATTCCACTCATTTTCTTTGCATCCAATGGGCTGTAAGTTATTAATTCAGTAGTCATAAATACAAATAGCTACAACATATGTTATTTTCTTTTAGCTGTTAACCAGATTTTTATTATAAAGAAGGGAGAAATGCCTTAACCAGAGAGGTTTCTCTAAAAACCACACTATTCAAGCAAAGCATACTAAGATCAAAGTGGCTTTGTGGTCCAGAATGAGCAACCAACACCTGCTCCTTGTCCGTGGACAACCCTATGACTCTTATCATCCCTTCAGTCCTCACCACTCTCATGAACACATCAAATCACCCTCCCTTCAAAAGCATGCTTAGCTTGTTCAATGTTAAGAAACTACCATTTTAAAAAATCTATCCACTTATTCAATAATCATTGTATGCCAGACACTGTGCTCAGTGCTGGAAATATGGAGCAACACAATTTTAAATGAGTCCCAGGATTTTATAATTCTACCACTTTTAAACTTTTAAAAACTGCCCATGCAGCTAATGTCATACGCAATGACAAAATACTGAAAGCTTTTCCTCTAAGATGGGAACAAGACAAGGACGCTCACTTTCACCACTTTCATAGTTATTAGAAATTCTAGCCAGACCAGCTCGGTGCCCATAGCTCAGTGAGTAGGGCACCAGCCACATACACCGAAGGTGGTGGGTTCGAGCCCGGCCCAGGCCTGCTAAACAATAATGACAACTGCAATCAAAAAATAGCCAGGCATTGTGGCGGGCACCTGTAGTCCCAGCTACTTGGGAGGCTGAGACAAAAAGATCACTTGAGCCCAGGAGATGGAGTGAATCTGTAGATCACTTTGGATAGTTTTGACATCTTAACGGTATTAATTTTTCTAATCTATGAACACAGGTTGCTGTGAGCTATGACATACAGCACTCTACTGAGGGTAGAGTGACTCAGCTTTCCACCCACTCCCACCTCCATGGAGCTGTCCCTCCAGCTCTCTCTTGTCTGTGGCCTCCGTTGCTGACGCCCAGCACAGGCCACTCCATAGCATCCTGTTTGTGAGTCCGTCTGCCTCACCATGTTGTGAACTCTTTGAGGGTGAGGGCAATCTTACAATCACCTGTGCACCCTAACACCAACTCTTAAGCATGCAACCTTTTTGAAGTCATGGGTCCTTTTGAGATTCTCCCCCAGAAAAGCACACACGTGCACAAAATCTTCCATGTGAGTTTAGGAGAGTCAAAGGCTCCCAAAGCTGCTGGAGGTCCTCAGATACCATTGTTAGCAACGTCTGCAGTATTGTTCCATGAGTGAACGAACTTACAAATTGCAGCCACTCAAATATACACCATTATCATCATTGGAGTTAGCATTAAGGTAATGCTTGCTCCTATGTGTACGTGTTAAACACTTTACAAGTCTGATCTCATTTAATCCTCAACGCAGCCTTATGAGAAAGGCCGTACCATTAACCCTACATACAAAGACACCAAATCTTTTTTTTTTTTATTGCTAAATCATAGCTGTGTAGATTAGTGCAATCGCCTGTATCCATTCTAAGATGCACCGTAGACGAAGACATCAAATCTTTAAGAGGAGGAAATAACTCTCCCAAAGTCACAGAGCTAATAAGGGCAGAGGCAAGATCAACCCCAGATCTGACTGATTCCAAAGCCCACGCACTTAATCATTACAGTTATATTCATTAGTCACATGTGAATTATTGTAACTACCTTCGTCACAAAGAAAGTTCCTACCCTCAGAGTATACACCTGGGTGGACGCAAAATCCTTCTCCTTCTTGACCGCAAGTAATAAAACCAAACTTGCAAAATAGCCATGTTCAAATAAGAAGTGAGGCCATTACACGTCCTCTGAGCATATCTGTGCCTAAGGAATTGATGTTCAGGTCTCACTTCTAACGGCCCAAAGAGCAAGTTCAAACTTCCCTGGGGATTTTGCAGAATGAAATTTCACGGTGAATGCTGATAAAAGCACAATTCACAGTTCTGTACCTTATGAATGATTTTCTTCATAAAGCTTCTTTGTGAACAAAAAGTCTTTCAAGTGACTGGGGATAAAAGTGGCAAATAAGCTTTGATATGGGCCAGTAGCTGTGTGACGTATCGTATTAGGGGAAATGATCCTAACTGCTATTTTAAAACGAGGGCCCCAAAGTAACCCAGGGAACACAAGGCAGGTGTGGTGGCCAAAACACCAAGCGTGGAAGAAGGAGACCCTGGTTCAAGTCCCAGCCTGACATGCCCCACCCAGAGACCCAGACCCAGAGACGTGGCCCCTCTAAGCTTCCATCTACAGATAAAGAAAACAATAGCAGTGAAACCTCCTCGCAGGGCTGTTATGTGGACTGATGTGACACATGAAAAAGCACCTGTGTTACATAGCACAGGTCATTATTTTTAATGTCCAAGTAAATCACCTCAACAAGTAACTCTAGTTAAAAAAGACGTCCATCATATACCGCACGTCACTAGGACAACTCTCGAGTAAGGAGACGGCAGTGCACCTGCACTTCTGTGATGCCCTCAGGCAGGCTAATAGCCTTCTCTCCAGTGTTCCCTCCATGCTCTCTGGAGGCCCTAAGCACAGCCACCACCTCGTAAGGCACTGTGTTTACACAACTGCCTCCTCCACCAGACAGGATGCTTCAGGGTACAGACATTTTATTCTTCATTCCACATTTTATTATCTCCCCCAACTGCAGTCAGCAGCCTTAAAAATGGTCTCCAATGACCCCCACCTCCTAGAATTTACACTCTTGTATGTCTTCCCCCACCTTGTCATGGGCTTGGTCTGGGTCACCAACAGCATGCAGCAGAAGCAATGACGTCACTTCTGATATTAGGCTATCTTCCAAAGACTGTGGCTTCTGTCTTGGTCTCGCTTGCTTGCTTTGGGAACGCCCGGGACAGAAGCCCTGGCCAACAGCTTCACTGCAGCCTCATAGAAGGGCCTAAGCCTAAGCTTCCTAACAAAGGCACCCGCGGACACCCAGTCCTCAGGCACGGGGAAGGTTTGTACTTTTAAGCTGCTAAGTTTTGAGGAAATTTGTTACACAGCAACGGATAAAGAATGCACTATTTCAGTTTTAGAACAAGGTCATAGGCTTGGCGCCCTTAGCACAGTGGTTACTGTACCAGTCACATACACCAAGGGTGGTGGGTTCAACCTGGCCCAGGCCAACTAAACAACAATGACAACTGCAACAACAACAACAAAAATAGCTGGGCATTGTGGTGGATGCCTGTAGTCCCAGCTGCTTGGGAGGTTGAGGCAAGAGAATCGCTTAAGCCCAAGAGTTGGAGGGTGCTGTGAGCTGTGACACCACGGCACTCTACCAAGGGCAACATAGTGAGACTTTGTCTCAAAAAAAAAAGAACAAGGTCACAGAGAAAGAAATAATTCTGAGAATGAAGGAATTAAGATTATGATCTCTTCATAATGAATATAATAATTGCTATTTATTGAGTATTTAGTTATGGGCCAGATATCTTACCTATACATGCCCATTTTGCCCATCTCTTTCAGTTCCCCTAAGAGGGAGGGAGGGAGGGATGGATGGATGGACGAATGGACAGATAAACCTATGGAAAAAATGAGCACCTACAACAGACGTTGTGGTTAACACTCCGAGGAAGGCGTCTTTGCTAAACATACCCCATAGTTGCTGCATTTTGGTTTCACCTCCAGACACACACAAACCTGACGTTCCCCCGGTCAGGGCTCTCCTAGAGAGTGGCTAGTATGGCTTGTGGCCACACTCAATGCAGAGACCTCAAAACCAAATTAGAAAGAGATCACAACAACAAAAATGATAACAGAAAAAAGGTAGCAAAGAAAAGACCAGAGAAGGCCAATTAAGACAAGGAGAGGACTGAGCAAGTGCCTGTCAAGGATGGACAAAATATGTAGCACTAGTCTTCAGTCCAGACAGCAAGCAGCCTAGGAAAATGGGCGCATCTATCAAACCACCAAGGGTGTGACCAGGTGGGACACACTGTAGCTGCCAAATGGGAGCCTGTCAAAAGAATGTAAGTCTCTTTCAAGACTCACGGAGGGAGGCCAGCTCAGTCCCCCTCCTGGCTGCTTACAACTCAGCTAACAGCACTGATGAGAAACCTACCACCCAAATGTGAGGCCGCAGGAACATTCCAGGCTCCCTCCTGCTATGGAAAACAGGGCTGATGAGGAAAGCTCTCCCCACATTGGTGAGAAACCAGACAGCTTCCTGACTGCATGGGGCTGGTGGGGAAGCCCACCCAAAGGGCACCGCCTCCAAGCCTATTTCTGCTGGAGGAGTGATAATGTCAACTTGATTGGTTATTATAAGGGTTAATAACATGTGTGAACCCCCAGCACTGCACCTGCCACACAATTCTTTTTACTCAATTGGCGTTTCCTATTCCTAGTTTCCTTCTCTTCCATTCTTTCTGTTCACTTTTCACCCCAGACTCATTAGCTGGTAAGATTTAAAGAAAAAGAAAAAAAAAAAAAAAAAACCTCCACCACCCATGCCCATCTGTCTGTTTCTGACAAAGCGAGGGGATGGGGATGTTTTCCAGGACCAACCTGAGTTTCAGTAGGCACCTTCAGGGTATTAAAACAAAGTAGGCCTTACTGAGTACGTACCTAACCTTGGGGAATCCCACACTTGCAGAAAGGCTCCTTGACTTGAGTTCAAGAACCTGGATTCGGGCAGTGCCTGTGGCTCAACGGAGTAAGGCGCTGGTCCCATATGCCGAAGGTGGTGGGTTCAAACCCAGCCCTGGCCAAGAAAAAAATGCAAAGAAAAAAAAAAAATCCTGGATTCAAATCTCAGCCCTACCAACTATTAACATCAAGGTCCTTGGTTTCATCATCTAAGAAAGAAGAGAAGCAAAGCCTTCCCCATGAGGGATGTTGTAAAGATGAAAACAATCACATAGGTGAATATGTTTGTGAACAGCCTGGTACACAGTAGGAGTTAATTAGTCCAATCAGGGAAAGGTGAGAGCAAGACCTCCCGGATTCTTCTTCACCTAATTAAGTCCCTCGGTGAGAAAGACAGAGAGGAAGAGTCCCCAGACATGCCCAAAGGCAGAGAAAGCAGGGCTGGCCGTCCACAAATCCACCTGGGGGGGGGAGGGAAGTCATGCATAAAACACGCCTCCAGGCCCCGGCGACCCAGAGCCAGGCGGGGCAGAGCACATGTGTGGACAGATGGCAAATGTGTTCTGGGTGCCCAAGTGCTAGGGGTGAGGGCGCAGAAGGAGCATTAATCCTTTCTGGTCATGGTGAAAAAAGTTTAACTGAGGAGGGGCACAGAGCTGGGTGTGAAGCAGGCCTCTGCCAGGAGAGGAAGAAGGGAAATCAGTGCAGGGTGCCACATGCAGGAGTCTGAGGAAGTGGAGAAGTTCCAGCTGCCCAGAGCCTGGCAGGGAGAAGGAGGACAAAGCTGCCCCCACAGGTCATGAAGAGTGCGTGCACAGGGCCTGCTGAGGAGCTGGACTCCACTCTGCAGGTGGAGGGAAGCCGAGGGAAGTGCTTAAGCAGGGCTGTGCTCACATGGTGGGAATGGAGAGAGGATGAGGGTAGAGACGGACTGAGGGCAGCCAGACCAGGAGGAAGCTCACCAAGGCTGGGGAAATGGGGAGGGGACAAGGCGGTGACTGGACCCAGAGAAAAGCATGCTGGAGGCAAGGGTGGGGGAAGGTGCTGAGGAGTAAGCTCAGTCTCGGGCTCTGTGAGTCAGGACGACTCTGACACTTGAGGCACTTTAAGGCCCGTTCCCTCATGCTCACCTCTGCCAGGCTCCTGGTCACTGGGACTCTGCAGGAAAAGGGTCCCCGTGGGAACAACTAGCACTCCGAGGGCCTTCCTATTTAATAAAGGCACTGCCTGGCTCCAGTGGGTTCCCAGGAACACAGTAATTACTCATCCTCTAATAGAGCCGATAAATATAGCAGGAGGATAGGTAATTAACAACCTTTTGCTGGAAAGTAGCGATTCTTGTGATCTATGAAGTTTCCTTTTCCTGTTCACTACTTCTTCGTTATTGCAAATAGGATACTCTGGGTAAGCATGCCATTCATCGTTCATGAGTTAATCACCAAAGCATGTTGTAGTTTTTATTAAATCCATTCATTATAATTGACTAGAATGGGTGAAAGCTGGAAGAGCCATAGTGGGGCCCACCATCTACCCTCCTTCCGCCTCTGATTGCCACACTTTTAACAAGATCCAAATTGTTACCAGACAATTTAACAAATGGGGAAAAAAACCCATGACAGCAGGAGGGGACGATAACCTTGCCCCTTTCATTATTTTGGTGCACCGTAGCAATCTCCCCCGGCTATTTATTCTGGTGTCTAATTTCCCACCCGTAAAGAATCTTTATTAGTAGTAATTACATTAGGTAAAAGAAAAACTTCACAACTCCTAAAGTGATTTACCTCTTGGCTTGCAATTTTAATTACAATTCCAGTTTATTTAGCAAATAGCTCTGAAAAGATTAGATCCCAATTTAGCACTGTGCTCATTTTCTACTTTCCAATTAATAAGGATGACACAAACAACAAAATAATCCCTTTAAATGACTCTTACTCCATTGCTTCATAATTCAGCCTATGGAAAAGAGCTCTGATATCAATTATAAATTATAAATTAGCTCCATTATGCTTTGCAAAACTATCAGCAGTAATCTTCCTGTTCTCCACTCCCTCACAGTCGGTAAGTTGTTTCAGTTCACTACGAGGCCTCAAATCACCCACACTCTTCCACATCAAAACTTTAAATGTGTGTATTAACTGAAATGGAAACAAAGCAAATCAGGTTTCCATTTCAGGGATGCTTTCCTCCCACCCAGCATATCAGACAACTTTATCCAAAGGCACACCTGACATCCCTCATGGCTGGTTAACCAGAAGCCCTGGACAACCCCGTACTCTCCCCTGTAGCAAGGCCTCCCAGAAGGCCAGCCTAAAGTCCGGCCCACCAAGTCATCCATACAGCACAGAACCACATGTGCCTCTGAGCTGGGCAGTATGCCCAGCGAGCGCCAGGAAGAACCCCCACAGGAGCAGAGGCTTCGTTGTGGGAGACAAAGCAGATGGGTAAAAACAGGAAGTTGAACAAACCACTCTTTACCTTCAGGGAGCAGCAGGGGATAAGGCACAGAGATGACACCCGCAGTCACCATCTTACTAAGCAGCTACTACAAGCCTACCCCAGGGCCGAGCTCCTTACCCACTGTCAAATTATCTCCACGCGACCTTGTCAATAGCCATCATATCCCCATTTCACAGAAGAGGCAACTGGGGCTCAGAGAGGTAGAGGATGTTTGAGCTAACTCTTGAAGAGAGAGGGAGAAGCTTCCAGAGGCCGGGGAAGAAGAGTTCCCACAGGAGGAGGCAAACAGCATGGCAAGGGCTGAGCTGCAGCCACTAAGAGCTGGAGGCCCGGGCTCCCCCGTCTGTGGCCACGACCTTGCTGAGCGCTCCTGGACCTCTTCGGGCTGTTTCCCACCTGCCACATGTTCTTCCCCACTCTGCGGTTCTAAAGGACCTGCTTTTCTTTTCCACTGATTGATGACTGTGCTGAGCATAAAGCACCCATTGCTGCCAAAATGGTGCGCCCAAGGGAGACGGCCGAGGCATCCCTGAGGACTGACCGGATGGCGTGGATGGGCTCTGCCCCCTCATGCATTTGCTCCTCCCGACTCCTAAGACCACAGAGGGTTTAGAGACACGCCACTCACACAATCACATGTTGTGAAGAATATTATGGTACCATTAGTTTCTGTTTTAAAAAAATAGTGGCTGGCTACTATGGATTGAGTTCATATATGCTGTGCATGTTGCATGGGTGATCTCAATTCACCATCACAACACTACAAAGCAGGTAGATATGTTATTTCCAGTTTACGGGTGAAAAACTGACACTCAGAGCGATTCGTTCACTAGTCTCTGGTAGTGTGTCCAGTAAGTGGTACAGCAAGAACCAGAACCCAGCCCCAAGCCCTAGTCCCCACAGAAGTAAGCCTAGGAGAGATGGATGAGGTGCCTCTAACCACCACACCACCCCAGTGATGACGGGGCGCACACTGAAACCCTGGCAGGGCAGAAACCTTTGTCCCGCCCTGCCTGGGAGCTCTCCAGGGTGCTGAACTCTCCGGCCTCACAGCACCTCCATCTTCTGCCTGGGGGCTTCTGCACATACCAACCTCACCTCCTGATCCCAGTGCTCAAGAGAGCCACTGACGGAACAGAGCGCTGGGGTTGCAAGTGTATCTGGGAAAGGAAGTTAACTTTCAGAAGCACTGAGCTCGAGGGGACAACGGGACTTCATGTCAGAGGTAAGGACTGGAAACACAGGAATAAGAGAAGAGAAAAGCCAAGGCAGCAAGTGCAAACATGTTCAAAAGGAGTCACAGAGAGAGAACTGACAAGGGTGAATGGTTCTGGGAGTGATTGCTGAGAAAGAAGAGCTGAGGCCAGAGGAAGAGGGGGCAGGGGACTCCTCCTAGCTGCCCAAGAAGGGAGGACAGAGTTCAAGGAGGACAGCATTTTATCGCCTGTATATTTGAATCTGTGAACAAATAACCACCATGAAAGAAAGAATAAGAAATGATAAAGTATTCAAGGGAAAAATAGGAATTAGCCTGCCATAGGTGACATGATTCAAGCCAGTCATGGTCATACACACTCTCACTTAAAGTAAAAACATCTCCTCATAAATTTGAGGGAGCACTCAGAAAGACCTAATGCTTCTCTTTGGCTTTCAGAACACAGAACCTAAAGGCTTATATAATGGGATATTTATAAACACATCTCTCCCTCTGGCGGTAAAAGAGATACTTGGAGAGCACAATTATTCTCAGGCTCCATCCCCATCTCCATCCTCTCTCTTCCTACACACCTTGCATAAGAATCCTTACGCCCTTTTCTTATTAACTGTCTTTCATTCAAGCAAACATTATTGTGCATCAACTCAACATCAGGCTCTGGGGGATTCAGAGAAGAATAAGGCACAGGCCTTACCTTTAGGATCGTGAACTTATAAACAAAGCCTAATGCAAGTAACAAATGTTCTGGCAGATTAGAGCCAAAGGGCTAAGGTAGCATAAGACAGACAACGAATTATATCCACTGGGTGGGGAGGGGGTGTGGTTTGTTAGAAACTTGAAAGGTCAATTGGAATTTGGCCAAGTGCAGAAGCCAGGAAGGTAACATAGGCCGGAAGAGCCCCAAGTGCAGATGCATGGGAGTAGGAGGGAGTATGATCACGTTTCTTTGAGGCAGGAATCTTAATGATCTCCACAATGTCGGTGCCTCACCCAGTGCCTGGGACGGGGTAGGCATGTTACAGACACTGGAGGACCGAACAGGCAGGCAGCTCGGTGTGGAAGGAGTAAGGTGTACCACTACTTGCAACAGATGGGGAACTGAGTGGAACCAGAATCCAGAAGCCTCAAAACAAATCTTAATATGAAATTGCTCAGGTGTACAGCAATCATGGTAGGTTTCTCCAGCCAATGGTTTGATCATAACCGATGTGCCCATTTCTACACTTGGAAACAAGGCAGTTGTGGGAAAGAAAAGGTATAGCCACAATGTGGGCCAGTTCAAACCTGATGGGTCAGTTCCCAGATGCAAGAGAATCTAGAACTCTAGAACTTTATTTAATAATAGGAATTATGAGCAACACCAGTCCAAATGTGATGAGAAAGGGCGCTAGAGTACATGGGCATCTTTATCAAATTTGGAGTCTCCTTTTTGTCTGATGTTGAGCATATTATAAGTTGGGAATCTTCTCATTTCTCACACCTCAACACAGCCAGTAGCTGCAGCCAAATCTACTGCTTTCACTAGCGTCTTGAGATGAGAGTTATTTCTCTCCTAAGTATTTAAGCAACACCTTTTAATTTACTTAATGAACTCAGAACCAACTGATTGATGGCCCAGCTCCGTTGGCAATGACAGCTGGCATTTCCCTGATGACCAGATAATGAGGCAATCACATTAAGTGTGTGTCACCCTGATCAGCTGACACGGTCTGTTAAGGCAGGGCCAGGCTTTCTGTCGACTTCCACGGCATGCAGGTCTTTGAGCACTCTGGGACCAGTTCAAACACCCCTGTACGTCCACACGGTGACACATCTGGTGCTTTCCTTGAAGAAATTGGGCCAGGAGAGTTAGCTTCGAAAACTCTGTATCCTGTTGCAAATAATGACTTGTGGAAACAGTGTAGGACTAAGAATTGAGAGACCAGGATTCTAGTCTGAATTAATTAATTCATCCCCTTGACAAGTATGAATCAAGTGCCTATCATGTGCTAGCTACTGGGCTGAAAGCTGAGACATAAAACAAAACCAGCACTGCTTCTGCTGAGCCTTTACTATGTGCCAGGCATGGCTCTCAGCTCTTCACATGTGTAAAGTCTTTTAACACTCCTAATAACCCTAGGGGTAAGTGCTATTATCATATCCATTTTACAGATCGGGAAACTGAGGCACAGAGGGGAAAAGCAACTTGCCCCATTTTTCTACCTCATGTGACAAACCCAGGGCACAAACCCAGCCAAACTAACTCCAGAGATGAGGGGTGTACAGCACACCCCCTGGGTGAAAGGCTCAACTATAACTTGAACTTTACCTAACAAACACAAACAATGTAACCTAACCATTTGTACCCTCATATTACCCTGAAATAATTTTTTTTTAAAGTAGCTCCCAAACTTGAGAAACTCAAAGTTTCTTACAGGAACATACAGACGTTGTACATATGCATTGAATACCTCTGTGACCCAGAGAAAAATGTTTAGCCTGTCTGTACTGGTTTTCTATTGCTGCACAAAAAATTAATACAAATTTAATACCTTAAGACAATACCCACTTATTGGCTCACAGTTTTGTAGGTCAGAGGTGCACCATGCAGTGACTGGTTTCCAGGCTCAGGCTATGACAAGGCTGAAGTTAAGGTGTTGCCAGAGTTGCAGGTCTCATCTGGGCCCAGGGTCATCATCTCCTTGCAACTGCAGCACAGAAGCCCTTATTTCCCTTCCAGTTATTGGCCAGGGACCATACTCAGCAACTAGCGACTGGCCACAGCCCCCTGCCATAGCGACCCCCCGAGGCTGTTCACAATATGGGTATCTGCTTTCTCCCAGACAAGCCAAAGGGCATCTTCTCAGACTTCCTCTTCTGCAACCAGCCAAAGAAAACTCCACTTTTAAAGGGCTAGCCTGACAGACCAACCCCCAAGCAAATCTCCCTGTTGCCCTGTAATGTAAAATAGTCATAGAAGGAATCTTTCATTGTAGACACAGAACCCACCCACACTCAAGGAGGTGAAGATTATGCAAGGGAGAGCGTCATCCGGGATCATCTCAAAACTCTGTCTGATGCACTTGCTGAGTTTTCACTTTCCCAGTCTGAGACTTGACTAGACCACAGTCATGATAGCTGCTATTTTTAAAGTGATTTACAGTTTAAGAAATGTCCTTTACATATACATGTGTTATCTCATTTGAGCCTTATCATCCAGAGATTCTGGTACTCTAAGAGGAAAGGTTTGCTTCACTGTCCAGAAGAGGGTTAGAGAAGTTACATAACCTGTTCCCTACCCTGCTGGTAGAGCATGGGACAGCAAAGATGTTAACTCAAGACTTCCAGTTTCAGTGCCTGAGCTCCCTCCTCCAGCCCATGCTGCCATATTGACCTGAAAGAACCAGACACGTGCTTGTGCCAGCACCACAGCTGACGTGGGAGGAACACAGGAAAAAGGCATAGCCTGGTTCAAATCCAAGTTTTTTCCCTTATTAGTTCTAGGTCTTGGGCAAGCCATTTCCCCTGTCCGGGTATTCTCATCTGTAAAACGGGGAGTGGGGGATATTGGACTCCAAGGTCTCCAAGGGCCCTTTCAGCCTCAGATATGAGCAAAACTGTCTCAGCTGCACTGTGGAAAATTATTAACTCCATGGTTCCACGCTGTTGGTTGAAGGAGAATTGTACAATCATACCCACTTCTAGGTTTCCCCGTGGTTTAGAAGATCTTCATGGTATTGGTTTCCTAGGCTGCCGTAACAAATTACCATGAACTTGGTGGCTTGAAACAGAAATTTATTCTCCCACAGTACTGGAGACAGACATCCATAATCACGGTGTTGGTAGGGATGGTTCCTTCTGGAGGCTCAGGGAGAATCTGTTCTGCGCCTCCGTCTAGCTTCTGGCAGATACTAGCAACCCTCGGTGTTCTTTGCCTTATAGACTCCTCACTCCAATTTTCGTCTCTGTCTTCACATAAACTTCCCCTCAATGGGTCTCTGTCTTCTCCTTTTCTGTCTCTTATATGGACAATTGTCATTGGCTGTAGGACCCACTCTAAACTTAGATCATCTCATCTCCAGATCCTTAGCTTAATTTTTTTTTTTTTAGACAGAGTCTCATTTTCTTGCCCTCAGTAGAGTGCCATGGTATCATAGCTCACAGCAACCTCAAACTCTCAGGCTTACGTGATTCTCTTGCCTCAGTCTCATGAATAGCTGGGACTACAGGCACCTGCCACAAAGCCCGGCTATTTTTTTGTTTTTTTGTTGCAATTGTCATTGTTGTTTAGCTGGCCCAGGCCAGGTTTGCGCCCACCAGCGTAGGTGTATGTGGCCGGCACCCTACCCACTGAGCTACAGGCGCTGCCCCTTAGCTTAATTATTTCTGCAAAGAATCTATTCCCAAATACCGGTTAGGACTTGGATATATCTATTGAGGGACACTATTCACCTCATACGTAAATTGGTTATGCATCTCACCATTAGTAGAATTTAGGCACTTTCCAATTTTTCCTCATTACAAAGAACACTGCAACGAACATACTCATGTTATGTCTTTGTGAATGTGGACAAGAATTTCTCTACTAGTGGAACTTTTTGAGTCATAGAGTATCCACATTTTCAATTCCACTACATATTGCTAAATATTTTTGCCAATCTAATGGATGTGGAATGGCATCTCATTGTTTCAATTTGCATCTCCATGATTAAACTAGTGAGATTCAATTATTTTTTCACATGTTTATCAGACATTTGAGTTTCCTCTTTGAATATCTCTTAAAAATTCTTAGCAAGAGTAGCCTGAGCAAGAGTGAGACTCCATCTCTACTAAAAATAGAAAAATCAGCCAGCCATCATGGTGGACGCCTGTAATCCCAGCTACCTAGGAGGCTGAGGCAAGAGGATCTTTTGAGCCCAAGAGTTCGAGTCTGCTTTGAGCTATGATACCACAGCACTCTGCCCAGGGCAGCAGAGTGAGACTCTGTCTCCAAAAAAAACAAAACAAAACATTTTCTTAGTAAGTGGTTCTCTGGGAGGTAATCTGGTAACCTGACAAGGAAGCTGATTTAGTAGAGGCAGGGTAAGACCTAGGAATCTGTGAAAGTAATTGGTAGGAGGGCTCTGAGGCACAGCCTTGGTGGTACACAGCCCCAGGAGAGGACCACATATTAAATGCAGTGACCAGTCTTGTTGGCACTTTGTGGTTGGACACCTTCAGAGTGCACTGAGGAGCACTATCACGTACAGAACAGTGCAACTCATCGCCTAGGGGAGGCCTCTGGAGGATGCTATCTACCTTTATGAAGGTCCCTTGGGGAAATCTCTCCTATCCTCAGCAGCAGGAAAAGCTGAACTCCTCTCAAAGACCTTATACTTATGGGCATCTTGACCTATAACTTGGTACATTTCTGTTTTTCCTGGTAACCACAAAGCTCAGGACAAAGTCCATGTCCCATCATAAAAGCTGGGCAAGATTTTTATCCATTTTGTACATTTCTAGATACTAATTTTTCCTGGATTTTATCTATTATATCATCTTTACTGTTCATTTGTTCTGATTTTTTTTAACCTAAATTAAGAAAAAAACAAAATAAAAAATGTGTATCTTTGTGAAACTCACTTTACATACTTTTTGGGAATAAGATAAGTATAAATAAATTAAAATAATTTTAAATGTACTTTGTGAGATTTAAATAACATACCGCATATGTGAGTAAAGGCCCTTACTTCAAAACTGACCTATTTTCAAGATTCATGTATGTTAATATCAGTTCTATTATTGATGTTTAACTAGAAAAAAGAAGTCAGAATTGAAGTATTAACAACATATCAGTGAAAATGATTAATGCTATAAAATGGGTCACATAAATTGGCTAGTTATAGCCCTCCAAGTGCAGAAAAGACAGGACTGGACTTTAAAACACAGTAGCCTTCATTTCTGAATCACTGTCATTGAGTTCAAAATTAGTACAGAAGCAATTATATTTATTGAAGACACCTCTATCTACCTTAGTGTCTTTAAAAGCAAAATTAATTGTCAAAACTCTTTCACAACGGTTTTTAAAAAGATATTAACTTAGTTTCCTGTGTTTCTTTCTTTTTTTTTTTTTTTTCTTTTCTGTGTTTCTTAAAACAGAAAAACATGCTAATACTTATGTCACGGTGGCTCCAATTCTTTCACCAAGCTGTTCAATGTTCATTCATTCTGTTCACTGGGGGGACAGACAACCAATTCATCCCAGTTTTACCAGGACCGTCTGGTTTTAAAATTCAGGAACCCTTCAGTCCTGGGCAAACCAGTGATCACCCTCAGACTGGGGAAGCTTCCCTTAGCCTATGTACAGCAAGTCCTTCTCATATACTTTATATCTGAATGGCAGTCAGACATCTAAAAGGCATTCCTTACTGGATAGAGAAACAAAATTAAACTCTGAATTCAGTTCTCTTAATAATATCAGCCTGGATATTATTACAAAGGATTAGAGTGAATCTTCACAAGTCAATGTTTTTATCCTCTTCTGAAGAATTCCAGGAAAAGAGATTCCATAAAGCTCCCTTTGAAACCCATTCTACCATCCATAATCTTTTTTAAATATTAAGTTCAATATATAATTATATCATTTTCATTCTCAGCAACAAACTGCACAAAGAAATCTTACGCTGCTATCCACAGGAAATCAGGTAAAAGTATGAAAGACCTCAAAATGGGTCACCAGAACAAAGTTAAAAGACTAGAGGAAGACAGACTTTTCATTGAGGGTGGAGAAGAAGGCAAAAGTCTAAAACTTTAAGAATACTGGAAACTGTTTAGAACAGAGGCCTTAAAACTTTGCTTCTATTCTATTCAATACAATAAAGTGGGTTCTCTAAAAGAAGGCCCAAACTAACATTTATCAGATGCCCACCATATATCAGTCACACTCATGCTCATTACTTTAATCTCCCTTTACCCCTGTAGAACAATAGCATGTATCCATTGTACAGATGAGAAAAATAAGACTCAGAGTTCATTCACACTATACTGTGCTAGGTGCTAGGCATGCTATAATAAACATAAAGCTGGGTGGGGTGGCTCACACCTGTAATCCTAGCACTCTGGGAGGCTGAGGTGGACAGATCCCTGGAGCTCAGGAGCTCCAGACCAGGCTGAGCAATATCAAGACCCCATCTCTACTAAAATAGAAAAACTAGCCAGGCATAGTGAGGGGCACCTGTCATATCAGCTACTAAGGAGATTGAGGCAGGAGGATCACTTGAACCCAAGAATTTAAGTGTGCCGTGACTGGGGCTGACGCCACAACACTCTAGCTGGGGTGACAGACTGAGAACCTGTCTCAAAAAAAAAAATAAATAATAAAATAATAATAATAATAATAATAAACATAAGAGTCACAGCTCCTGCTTTCATGGAGCTTAGAATCCAGTGGGGAATGATAAAATAAGCACTGAAAAGTATGCTACAAAACAAAAATTATGAGAGAGGGAATCAGGGAATGCTTCCCTGAGAGCTGAAGATTAAGAAGTCCAAACAGGGGAGGGAGACGGAAACAAGCTTCTGTTTCTAGGCAGAGGAAGGGGCATGCAGAGGCTCTGAGATCCAAACGCTGAGTTACATGCCCAAGATAACCCGATTTGCAAGTGGTCAGATTGGGGGTTTAAATCCTGTACTTTCTGACTCCAAAACTTGTGTTCCCTCCAGTATAATACAATGTGACCAGTTGTGCTTCAAATCTAAAGAGGGCAGTCCACAAAGGGGACCGAAGTCCCAGCAATGACATTCAGCCTTTCCCCCAACTAGTCTGGATCATAAGAATCACCTACAGGGGCTTGTTAAAGAAAATAAATATTCCCCAGGTCCCACCCCTACTGGGAAATCAAATTTTAACAAATGCCCCAGGTGGGTCCTTACGAGATGCTAAGTTACAGCTTCAGAAAACCTAAAACTGAACACAATAGGAGTTCATGGTACTGCAACCTTCTGGTCATTTTTAAGAGTTCCTTGAGGTAATTTAGCCTTTCAAGAAGAAAAGGAATGGGGAGAAAATAAAAACCTTCTAGAGATCAATCAGCCAGACAGACAAATAAAAATGCTGCCCCTCCTTTCTTCCGGTTTCCTGTGGATTTTGACCGTCTCTCTTTCTGGATTAAGTAATGTCTACTCGGAACGTGTTACGTGACTGCTGTCAAAACAAAACTCACTGCCTCTCCAGAAGTCTCGGTAACATGCTACTAATTAGAAGCCATGGCTAATTAAGGCACTGAGTAAAGGAAGCAGCAAGATAATAAGAAACTGTAAGCTTGGCTTTCATCTGGGAGAGGTTATGGATTTGGAATTCAAACAACTTGGGTTCAAATCCCAGACCTACCACTTACAAGATGAAACGCAGACAAATCAACGAACCTCTCTGAGCTTCATTTTCCCCAGCTGTAAAGGGGGCTCATGATACCTCCTTCACTGAGTTATTCTGAGGAATAGGGGACATAGAGGAGGTGGTGGCCTGCCACTGTCAGCCCCTTAACAAATGTTTGTCAATAAATAACAAGACAAGGGTGAATTTATAGCCCAGTAAGAGAAGGATTATGCTAATAGGAAACCAGCAGTCAATAAAGATATATTAAATTTTAAATAGATTCACGGGCAAAAAGTACTGATTCTAAGTTATATTGTATAAAAACAGGCCTTTCCCAGCATGTAGTACATTAAATCGCAATTTGGTTCTCTGGATATGATGCTTTGAAATAGGGATGGAGAGGCGGGAGGGGGACTTTAATGTGCTAATTTTTGTTCATAGGAAATAAATTTGCGAGGAGCTGTAAGAACTGAATCCAAGTTCCAGAAATGAGAGTGGACTACAGACTAAGGTGAAAGCAGCTGAAAGGCTAGAGCCCTGGGGGAAGAGTGGTGGCAGAGATGGGATTTGTAGGTCTCATTGGTAATAATGACGCCGCACAATTTAGAAAGGGCTTTCAGCGATTTTCCTCTAGTAAGAGACAGATGCCACAATAAGAGAAGCTTGCTGAAAGATGTGGGGGCTTATGTAGAGGGCACCAGGGCAGGACACGCATCACCAAGCCAGCGTCCAGGGTCATATGGGGGGCAAGCTTGCCTTAGAACTGAGGGGTAGAGATGGCAAGATGGAAATCAGTGGAGAACTGGACTAGTCACCTGAGAGTCGCTAGGTTAATGGCATAAGGTCTAGGCATGCCAAAGACCAAGCTTGGGGCTGTAACAGACATTACCCTCTTTCCCCAGTAAGCTTGTAGAGGCTAGAGCAGCAGTCATGACCCACAGGAACTGTATTAAAGGGCTGCGGCATTAGGAAGGTTGAGAACCACTGGTCTAGAGAATCCTTAAGAGGCATTGCTAATCAGCAAATGTTTACACAAAAGGTAAAACTTATTTATATCCAGGAAAGTTCTAGTGAAGCCCCTGCTGAAAATAAAAGAAGCCCAGCGAATGGGACAGACATCCAGCTTGAGTTCAAATCCTGGTTCTGTATGACCTTGGGCAGGTGACTTAACCTTTGTGACCCCGTGCCTTTCTGTGCCTGGAAAACAGGGATAATAACTGTGTCTCAAAGGATTTGCAAGGATTAAGTGAAATAACCTATGAAAACTGCCTAACACAGAAAAAGCCCTCAACGGTGTTTGCTTGTCTACTATGCAAAACAAAACAAAAGCAAAGAATGGACTTTGTTTCTATCATGGCAAATCTAGCTTCTAGATTCAGACAGCTGTGGGATTTAGAAGCTTGGTAGACAACGCGTTCATATGGGAAAATAAGCTCTGAAATGAAGAACAGATTATAAATCTTCCAAATATTACTGCTGGCAGAATCTGTAATCCAAGGCATCATGGGAAGAGGATGCGAAAATCTATAGCGAAAGGTTTGAAAAGTAAACAGCGTGCTTTCTCTCCCTCTCTTGTGACATGACAAAGCCAAATCTCTAAGTCCCAACTCTCTCTCCACAGCCATTACCATAGAGAAAGCATTCTAAATAATTACATCCTGATTTTGAAGAGAATTAACGCATGGTATGATTCCTAGACAGATATTCTTACACAAGTGTACAAAGACACACGTGCCAGGTTCCCCAAGTGGCACCACCCTGTAAACAGCCACATGTGTGTCAGTGAGGTGCCCACGAAATAAATGATGGTAGCTCCATTCTCTGTAGCCATGGCAAATGATGGAGGAACTCTACACACAATGATATAAGACAGTAGCTAAGATATACTATTAAATTAAACAAAAGGCACAGAACAGAGTGATTACATGAGAACATGAAGTGAATGGAAAGGGCTATTTATACAAGGTATGCCTCTAAACGCATGTCTCTGGAAACAGACCAAGAAACTGCCAGAGGCGGTTGCCTTTGAGAAAGGGAATTACAGGTGGGATGGATGGGAGTCATGTTTTTCCAGCGTTTATACTTTTATGCCGTGTAGATTTTTTTTAACCACATGTATGCTATTAAATTTTTAATCAAGGAAATTGAGATGTGTGGGAATAATAAAGATAATAACTACTGTAGTTATAATAGCCAAAATGTGTTCGATACCTATTGCATCTAACAATAATAGGGGCTTTCCCAACACTGTCATCTCTCAATTATCCCCTAAAGTGGGGTTATTATCCCCCATTATTCAGCCGAGGAAACTAAGGCTCAAAGAGGCTAAACCAAATCCAGATAGCTAGTAGGGAACAGAGAACCTGGATTTCAAGCTGGTTTCGGCAGACTCGAAATCCTGCATTTGAACACCATGTTGGTGGTAGAGACAGTAGCTGGCCACCAAAATCCACAGCAGTAGACTGTTTCCCAGGCCTCCCTGCAGTTAAGGATGGCTATGTGCCTGAGTTCCAGCCAGTTGGAGGGGACCAGAGTGATAGTGTCACCCCAAGGACTCACCCCAGGCTCCTTCCTCTTCTGCTGCCTGGCTGGTGGTGATGCAGAGACCCTAGGGGACAGTAAAGCCACAGATGGAAGGATCCCAAGCCCCTGAATGATGCCTCACCAAACTGAACAAACTACCTAGGCTGTCACAAGGGCAAGAAATAGACAGTCATTACGTTGAGACCTTCCATATTTAGGTTTACTTGCGACAACTATTTGGCCTACTGGAATGAATGCACACAGTAAACAAAGAAAACAAAGACCAGGAAACGTGTTTCACAGACAATCAGAGTTACCCTCGAGGAACCAGGCACTGTTCTGGAGATCAATAAGCTCATGTCTACCTGTGTGGTCTGCAGACTTCCATGCATTTCACTCCTGGCTCCTCAGGCTATGTCAGAGACATTTCCAAGCAAAGGGAATGTGGCCAGTTTTCATTTGCTCACTACTGGTCAGCTAGGGTTTCAGGACAGAAGACAGGAGAGGCTGGGAGGGCTGGGGAAGGGCTCTGGTCCCTCTCCCAGGAGAAGGGAGGCAAAGGACTCCTGCTGGAGAGAAGCACCAGCAGTGTGACCAGAGCACAGAGAGGCGAGAGTAATAGGACGGGACTAGCTTCCCACTAACGCCCCTCTGTCCACCGCAGCTGAGGCCGGTGCGGGCATACTCTCTCACACTCTTCCAGCTCACAGCCCCTTCCCTCAGCCCCTAGAGAAACCCACCCTATAAGACGCTGACTCTGTCCTCAAACTGCTCAAGGTTTACTGAGGGACATAGCCCATAAACAAACCATTATTCTCCCATAAAAAGCAACATAGAGACATCGGGAGTGCTCTGATAACACAGGAAGAAGTGGTCACTTCTGCAGGGAGCATAAGGCTTCATGATGGAGCTCACTCAGCAGGATATGGAAAGGGGCCCCAAGTTCAACCAGCAGAGACTGGGGGAAACAAAAGCTATTCCAGGCCAAGAGCTCAGTATGAGCAGAGGTCAGTGGCACACAACTAACTGGGGCTATTAGGACACAGCATAACTGGGGACAGTGGGGGAAGGGAAAGCCTGGCGGAGGGGAGGCTGGCCAGCAAGCAGAGGGCAATTTCAAGGCCATGGTGCTTTGCTTCAATGTGCGGAAGGACTCCACGCCCTCCTCCCACCAGAGGCGTTTCATCCCTTCTCATCCCTTTAGTTCTTGCAGACGATGCCGTCATCCAAAGTCCCCTTTTCAATGTGTCTTCCTGGGGAGGAATCGCAACTTAAATTGGTTTGCTCACTATTAGCCAACATGGATTCAAGAGATGATCTTCAAGTAGGGCCAGACAAGTGCGTCTGAGGGGACAGAGGAGTGGAGGGGAAGGAAGGACCAAAGAAAAGGAAGGTGATGAGAGGGTGGCAGGAGGCCAGTGACTCCCTCTTCTGTGCTGTGCGAACCTCCCAGCCTTCACCTGGCCGCACCATGTCAGGACTCGGGAGCCAGAGGAGGGTTCCTGCCTTTGGGGAGCATATGGGTTGTAGGGGCACCAGCACTGACCTCTGCAGAAGAGGACAAACCCCCAGAGGGCAGCACTGTCTGGGAAAGGAGCAGACACCAGTGGGCTCAGAGGCTCAGGAGGAAGGGTCTAGCTCCATCTACCTGGCTAGTGGCTCAGCATTCCCTTTCTCACTGATGAAACCCACAGCACAGCCTCTGCTTGTCAGGATTGCTAGAAGAATTACCGTATATACTCAAGTATAAGCCAAGTTTTTTCCGGCACAAAATTTGTGCCGAGTTCGAGTGTGAAGAGCCTCTTTATTATTTTATTTCCACATGGTCTGGATTTGATTTAACTCTGCATTTTCCTCCACAATGAGGTTGAAGTATATCATTGGTTACTTAATAGCCCTTCAAGCATTGCAGGCTATTTTATTAAATAGCAGCATGACACCCTAGTGACAAGAACGCAAGCAGCACACAAACCTGTCCCTGCTGCTTTGGTGAAGACAGCTTTCAGCCTCCCTCCCCCTTCCGCCCCCCCCCCCCCCCCAAGGCTCTCCATCTCTCTCTGCTGGGAAGGAGGCTCAGGAAAGGGGGCATCATGGCCTGGGCGGGACACGTGAGATGGCCCTTCATGGCTGGAAGCCTGGAGGTGCCTCTTTTGGCCCCTCCCTTGTCCAAAAGGAGGGCAGTGGGGCCTGGAGAGTAGAGATGCTAGGAAGCCATTCTCTCCCCAGCACTGCCACCCACCTGGCCCGGCCCCCAGGAGCAGCATGGAACAGAGGAGAAAGTGCTTGATTTGCATCAATAAAGACTTGGTTTGAGTCTAACTTGGCCACTTTCATATGACCGGGGACAAGTCTTTTGGTCTGTCCAGGCCTCAGGTACCTGGTCTGAGAAGTGGGCCCTGCTTGCCTCAGATAGTTGCTGGGAGGCTTGGTGAAGTGATAGTGACAATTCTGCTGTCATCGTGTGATGAGGGCTTATGAATCGTACCTTGCTCGCCTCCCCACATTGACTCGGTCACAAAGCATCACTGCAGTGCTTACTGGACACCCCCACTTGCTAGATGTCAGAGATTGAGCAAGCAATTCTGCCTGCACTCAGGGAGGCTTTCCCTACTCCAAGTCCACCACTCCAACCCCTAAAAACACTCTCCACCACGAGCAGAAGGGCCTTTCCCTCACACACATGACTGCGTACACACACACAACCTTGCTTTTAAGCACACACAATCCTCCAATGACTGCCCAAGACTCTCCACTGGCAGCTTGGCCCTGCTTACTTCTCAGATCCATTCCACCACTCTCCTTCCACATCCTGGGCTCCAGCCAGAGTTAAACGTTTGAAGTCCCCTGAATGCCCTGTGTTCCAGCTTGCCACGATGTCACGATATATAATCATGTATATTGAGCATGTAGGAATCTTTTCCTGCTCCCTGCCCCGAAAGCTCATTCACCCCTCATTCTCCAGACTCAGCTCAGAGACTGGCCCCTCTCTAAGCCAGCTGCCCCTTCTCCTCCTCCTTCCCTTTAACACTGCATTTCCTACACTGCCTGTCATCTGGTGACAAGCAAAGAGGGACTCTCCCGAGGGGAGGGACCCACATCTTGTCATTTATCTGTTCAGTGTTCAGCAGTGTCCATGGCAAAAAGTAAGGTATGGTCAGGAAATGTTTGAGGAATGAATGAAAAAAATATTTCAGCCAATAAATTATCAAAATCTGATTATTTAGTATGTCAAGCATTGTGCACCTGAGTACCAGGATCCAGTGAAAAACAACAATAAACAAGACAGATGTGGTCCTCATACTAGTTGAATTTAAAATCTTATGAGAAAGAAAGAAAATCAAACAAGCAATATCAACAAAATTGGCTGATGCAGCAGTTCAGGTCTGTGTTCTCAAGCACTCCAGGAGGCCGAGGGAGAGGGACTATTTGAGCCCAGGAGTTCAAGGTTATAGTAAGCTATGGTTGGGCCACTGCACTTCAGCCTGGACAACAGAGCAAGACTCTGCCTGCAAAACAAAACAAAACAAAACAAAAATCTAAAAGCTGATTCATGCTCCTCCGATGTGGGTTAGGAGAGGACAAAGAATGAGCAGTTAACTAAGTTGGAGAAAGAAAAAACAGAGAAGTCTCTTGGAGAAAGTGAGGTTTCAATTAAGATGGAAGATAGAAGGAGTGAGAAGGTGGAAAAATCTACATAGCCTATGTAAAAATAGAAACACCTCATTGCAGAGGTACATATGGGTACTTAAAGGGAGAGTCATATCTTTATGTGCTTGCATTGCTAGAAATAATGATTTAATAAGTTTAAAACCAATATCCAACTGTTTGTTGTAAGTAGAATAGGAATTGAATTAAGAAAATGATTGCAGATGATGGGCAAAAGGGAACAGAGACAGAAGAGAAGTGGATCATAGAAACCCAAAACCTGGTGCAAAATGCACTGCCTAGAAGCCTGGCCCCTTTAAGACTGAAGAAGCTATTTTGCTGGAACTTCGTCCCTCCCCCAGTGTGACTCCTCTGCGAGGTTACTGGGCAGGCAAGGCTGGCCTGGATGGGGCTGCCCTCTCAGAGAGAGTGAGTGCTTTGAGGGAATTAGGGAATGCAGAATATTTAAACCTCGCTAAGGAGAGAAAGAATTGCTCCAGACTAGATAAGTGGAAAAATATCTCCTTTCTTCTGTCACCTTTGTATGGTCAGAAGCTGGGAGGCATAGTTTGGGCCTGGTCCCCAACACCTCACCAATCTGGAACACTGCTAGCTCATTTCTCCAGAAAGGAGCAGGACCCCAGGAAGAAGGATTAAAGGCTATGTAATAGCCCAAATATGTCAAAAGACTACGTGCCTTACTTGCCTGGGAGCCTTTCACATTATCCTTTCTCAGTGCCCCCAGGCTGACCTCATCTTGTCACCCACCACATTTTGGAGGCACTTCTCACCAGCCTACATTGGACTCATCAGCTATGTCTGTTTCCCCTAGATTGGGACTTCCAAGGCCACCGTGTGTGGCTTTTTAAGTCATGCACAGGAGTGCCATGATGCTGTTCACAGGTAGGCATCTTTTGCCTTCGGAATATTTTTATAATTGCATCTTTAATTCTATAACAATTGAACTATTATGATAACACACATTTATATATTGTTATCATATAAGTGTTTGTTGATTTAAACTAGTAATTGAGAAATTACTGGTTCAATAAACAAACATCATCAGATGATTTTATATTTGGGTGATTTTATATTTATGATAAGAAATCTCTAGCAGACGGCAGTCTCGTGTCTTATTTTAACAAGCCAATATATATTGTTCCCTTTGATAATCAAAAGACCTTGCTGATCTAATCATATTTAGTCTGTGTTTCTAAACAGAGATCTGCTTTTATATCTGATGGATGATTGGTGAATTCCTTAAAACATTTTTTTTTTTAAATCTCTCCTTGGTATTAATGCACTGTTTAAATATAAAGTTTCATATTTAGACTCGGCGGTCATCTGATGTTTGTTTACTATACCAGGATACTACTGAATTCCAGGTTCAAATCAACAAATATTTCATTATAGTACTATGTAAATATTTAATTACTAATATTTATTGGCCATCCATAATCCATTGTTATAACAAATTTGCTATTGATATATACTTAGTATACTGACTAGTTTAATATTTTTTCCTGGAGGATGGGGCACCTTTTTCTACTTCACACGAAAGGATGGAATGGGCCAGTAGTGTCCGATAATGGTGTCTGATAATGTCTTTATTACCAGTGCCCTGCACAGGCCATGGGCATAGTAGACATTCAACAGATTTGTTGAAAGACCTTCCAGGCCTGACAACTTCCAATCACATACATATACTTTATTTCATCATACTTTCTAGAAATACTTCTTCAAATTCTAATGGAATGGCATTGCATAAACTCTTAGAACAATAGTGCTTAGTGACCAGCTGATGCTTGTTAAACTGTCACCCAGCAGGGACCATTTGCCTCTGCCCTCAGTCCCTAGACACAGAGTGCTTTTTCTAAGAACACCTTAGAAGATTTTTCAGCTATACATTCTCATTAGAGGAACATCTTCACAGTCTGCCTAGAGAGTCATAAAGTTTAGTCATTTCTGAGCAAATGTCATAAAAATCTAGTAAGACAATAAGGCTTAGTATAAGTAGTCTCAAAGAGAGCCTGAGACTCCTTAAGAAATGAGTAAGTGCACTAGCTATGTCCTCATGGAAAACACGCCCTGCCAAAACCTAAAGCATTCAGGGCTTGCAAACAGCTGGCTCTCTATTTCTGGCTTGAGCTTTGCAATGACAGAGACAGGCATGAGTTCACTGCCTGGAATCCCTTGAGGTCATTTCCCTTTAGAAAAGAGCCCCTTTGAAGGAAGTCAAAACAAAAACAAAAACAGCACTAACACCATTATTGATTCCACAGTTCAATTCAGCCAGCATTAGCGAACGCCTTCTCCAAGCCAGGCATTGAAGAACTCAAACACAACTAAGACAAGCTTCCTGCGACAGAATACCTCATAGTCTGCAGGAGTATCCAAGCTTTTTTTTCTCTGTAGCAAACTGGAAGAGTTAGAGTTGCCTTGGGTCACACTTTAAATACATAATCACTAATGAAAACTAATGAACAAAAGAAAATGTTTGTGCATTTTCTGACACCACCGATAAGCCAAACAATCCTCAAATAATCATCATGTGGCCACAGTGGACCCTCCTCTTAGGGAAAGATACAAACCATCTCAAGCAATGACCTTCCCCAGTCACCACCAGGGGGCATCATCTCTCCCTGGAGGTCTAGGACAGCCTCCTGACTTGGCTCTCCGCCTCCACTCTTAAAGCCCTCTATAACGCATTCTCCACAGGGTAACCAGAGTGATCTTTTTAACATGCAAGGCATTTTACAATTGTTCCCAGTACATTTAGGCAATGGGTCTGGCCTCAGCATGTGATCTGACCCTTGAACTCCTGCTGGCAAGGCAAGAATCAGATTGAAAAGATGGGAAACTTCCATACCAACCCAAGCCCTGTGAATGGCCACATCCTCAGTGAGTAAACTAAAACTTTTGCCTTGGTTAGGGCGCTGGCCACATGCTCTGGGGCTGGTGGGTTCAAATCCGGCCCCAGCCTGCTAAACATTGCAGCAAGCACCTGTAGTCCCTGCTGCTAGAGAGGTTGAGGCAAGAGAATCACTTGAGCCCAAGAGTTTAAGGTTGCTGTGAGCTATGACACCACAGTATTCTCCTGAGGGCAACAAAGTGAGACTCTGCCTCAATTTTTTTAAAAAGGTGGGGGGAGGCAATATAAAAGGAAAAAAGTCTACCCTTGGAATGTCTAAGCATAATGTCTTCCTGATGCAAGTCTGCAGTCAGAACTCATACTATGCCTACAACCTAAAATGTCTAACACCAAAAAACTTAAGTGTTTCATATTCGTAGAGCTCTCTAAATCATCAGCACAAGATGAAGAACCGCACTTTAAAACCAGGCCTAAAAGAATTATCATAGACTAAAGTTCCACGGAGCATGAGCTCACCACACACACAGACACACACACACACATAAAGTCTAGCATCTAAATCAGAACTCCAAAAAGATATGAGAAAGTTTGCATAAAAGACAATATTAAGAGAGAAAATGGATGAGAACGTTCCAGACTGATAAAAGATACCAACCTCAGGGACAAGAATCCAAACAAATCTTAAGCAGAAATCACAAAAACAGCAGAAAGACACTTTACTAGCAAAATGAAAAGACTGATAGCTGACTTCTCAACAGCAAAAATGGAAATACGAAAACAATGGCACATCTTCAAAGTGCTGAAATCATGTAACTATCGACTTAGAATTCTATAAATAGCAACACTGTTTTTCAAGAATGAGGGGGAAATGAAGGCAATTTGGAACAAATAAAAGCTGATAGAGTTTGTTACAAATAGCATCTCACTAATTGAATATCTAAAAGATTACTTTCAGGAGGAAAAAATATGATCCAAGAAGGAAGGTTTGGATTGCAAATAGCACAAGCAAAGAAAATGGCTAATGTGGCCAGGCATGGTGGTGCAAAGCTGTAATTCCAGCACTTTGGGAGGGTGAGGCAGGAGGATCACTCAAAGTCAGGAGTTCAAAACCAGCCGAGGCAACCTAATGAGACTCCATCTCCACAAAATGTAGAAAAATTATCCGGCATGGTGGTACACACCTATAGTCCTGGCTAACTGGAAGGCTGAGGCAGGAGGGTTGCTTGAGCCCAGGAATTTGAAGTTATAGTGAGCTATGATTATACCACTGCACCCCAGCCTGGGCAACAGAACCAGACCCTGTCTCAACAACAACAACAAAACAAAAAAAAAAAAAAGAAAGAAAGAAAGAAAATGACAAACATAAGTAAATCTAAAAAACACTGAGACAACATAAAATAATAATGTGTAATTTAAGAAGTTACAAAAGCATAAAATAAAACCAAAACACAATAGGACCTCTGTAAGTCGATCATCCAAGGGACTATAACAAACTGGTCAAAGTACAGAGATGGTCAACTTAAGGAACTAGGCCTACTATGCTGATATGTACATGTGGTGCATGTCCAGTCTATGAAAAGTAGGTTAACATAAGGAGGTGGTCAAATTAGGGAGGTGATTGACTATGAAGGTTTCACTGTGTTGGGAAAAAGCATATAGATCAGAGGGATGTGGTCAAAATGAAAAGCATCCTAAAATCCTGTCATTTTTAAGAAGAGAAAAAAGATGCTAACTTTAGACTTTGTGAAATTATACGCACATATTAAATTTCCTAGAGTAATCACCAGAAGAACAAAAATAGAAGGTATAACTTCCCGACTAGGACAGAGAGAAATAAAAAATGAAAATAATAACAATAAATTTTAAAAGACAAGATACCTACAATCATAGAGGGAAACATGAACATTAACTCTTCAATTAATAGATTAGACAGAAAATTGGGGCTATAAAATTTATATAATGCAGGCTTGGCACCTGTAGCACAGTGGTTAGGATGCTGGCCACATGCACCAAGGGTGGTGGGTTTGATCCCAGCCCCAGGCCAGCTAAGCAACAATGACAACTGTAACAAAAAATAGCCAGGTGTTGTGGCAGGCGCCTGTAGTCCCGGCTTCTTGCGAGGGTGAGGCAAAAGAATCACTTAAGCCCAAGAGTTGGAGGTTATTGTGAGCTGTTATGCCACAACTCTACCAAGGGTGACATAGTAAGACTCTGTCTCAAAAAAAAAATAAAAATAAAAAATTATATAATGCAATTTGTAAGTTCGTCTAATATACATTCATGAAAATTACATTCAACAACTAGAGAATGCGCATTGCTTTCAAGCACACATGGAGTATTTTGCAAAAACTGACCTTATTGGACCATACAGCAAAAAAATTTGCAAAAAATTAAGGGAGGGAGGAATAATACAGCATAGCAGGAAGGAAAGAAAGAAGTAAAGGAAGAAAGAACATCTAACTACAATGCAAGTAAGTTAGAAATTAATAACAAAAATAAATAAAAATACCCCATTTATTTAGAAAATTTTAAATAATAAACAAATCTAAATAACCCATGGGCCAAAAAAAAAAAAAAAAACTTCATGAAAATGTTAACTACAGGTGATTTTCAAAATACTGCATAATAAAACTCAGGGATGTAGCCAAAGTAGCAGTTAGAGGCAAATTTGTAGTCTTGAACACTTTTATTAGGACAGCATCTAAATGTGGGAAAAGAATAATAAACTTCAAAAAGCAGCAGAAAAGAGGCTTTGCACCTATTGCTCAATGGTTATAGCACCAGCTACAGATACCAAGGGTGGGGGGTTCGAACCAGGCCCTGGGCCAGCTAAACAACTAAAACAACTGAAACAACAACAACTACAACAAATAGCCAGGCATTGCGGCAGGCACCTGTAGTCCCAGCTACGTGGGAGGTTGAGGCAAGAAAATCACTTAAGCCCAAGACTTGGAGGTTGCTGTGAGTTGTGACACCACAGCAATTTACTGAGGGCAACATTGTAATAATTTTTCCCAAAAAAAAAAAAAAAAAAAAAGTAGCAGAAAAGAAATAAAAAACAGAAAGCTATAAAATAGAAAAAAAAAAGAGAGAGAGAGCGAGAGAGAGATGATCAATAAAGTAAAAAATTGCTTTTTTGAAAAAGCTAATCATGGCCCAGCCCACTGGCTGATTCCTCAGCACTTTAGGAGGCTGAGGTGGGAGAATCATTTAAGGCCAAGAGTTCAAGACAAGCCTGAACCAGACCGAGACCCATCTCTACAAAACAGAAAAATAAGCCAGGCGTGGTGCTATGCACCTACAGTCCCAGTTTCTCAGGAGGCTGAGGCAGGAGGATTACTTGAGCCTAGGAGTTGGAGGTTGCTGTGATCCATGATGATGCCACTACTTCTAGCCCAGGCAACACAGTGAGACCCTGTCTAAAAAATTTTTTAAATCTAATCAAATTGAGATACATAGATTGGATAGATAGATAGATAGATAGATAGATAGATAGATATAGAGATGTATAAAAAGTGCTCTAAGGAAGGAGACTTAACCTAACCTCTATGTGTGGAAGTCAGGGGACACTTGTAGAAAAGATGAACCATGAGCTGATTCTTGAAGGATGTGTAAAAAGTTATCCAAAGAAAGGGAAGGAGAGTTCCAAAGAAAAAGAAAAACATGAACAAAGATGATGAACAATGATACAGGCCAAAGGCTCAAGAAAATCACATGCAGTGTAGAGTCAACAGCACATAAAATTCAAAGCAAGAATATGGGAAGTAAGTCCAGAGAAGTTTAGAGCCAGATGTCAATTAAAAAAAAAAAAAAAAAAATCTGAGTCTGCACTATGTTAGGCATTTTAGGCTAAGTGCTTTACATTACTATATATTTTTTATGCTGTCAACAAAAAACCCCATGAAGTATGGTTATATTATGCCCATTTTAGAGATAAATAAAGTGAACTCTAAGTACAATATGCCAAAAGTTTCTTAGTGAGTTGTTTCAAATCCCTATCCACGAGTGTCCAAACCCATGCATCACGGGTCATAGAAAGCTTCATATGGACCCTTCATGAGGAATCCGAACTTTATTCTTCAGGTAAATTTCAAAATTCCTCCCACTTCCCAAAAAAACCCAAAATTCATTCTTATGAAGTAAGTCTGGTGTGCTGTTATAGCTGCAACCAGACAGCATACTACTTCATGCAACCAGAACACGTCATTAGCTCCAAGTGTCCAAGGAGTCTGTACAGCAGTGACAAGCAATATCACAATGCAGGATTAGTAAGTGACGCTGAACTTACTTCATTCCCTGAAGCATGTTTCCAGTGACTACTCAGGAAACCAGGGCTGTTCAATGACAAGAGCAGGAGGAGCAGATGACATTTTTTAACAGCTTTATTGAAATATAATTCACATCCCATACAATTCACCTTGTGTACAATCTCAGTGGTTTTTAGTACATTCACAGATGTACGCCACTGACACCATAGTCAATTTTAGGACATTTCTCATCACCCCAGAAAGAAATCCTGGGCCTACCAGCAGTCACTCTCCTCACTTCCCACACCAAAATCCTCACCCACCCCAACTCTAAGCAATCACTAATTCACTGTCGTCTCTAGAGAGTTCTGTGCACTGAATGTCTCACACAAATGAAATTCACACATGTATATTTGGTCTTTGGTGCCTGGCTTTTTTCACTTAGCATAATGTTGTCAAGGTTTAGCCACATTGCAGTATGTATCAGAACTTCATTCCTGTTTACAGCCAAACAATATTCCGCTGTCTGGATATACCACATTTTATTGATGAACATTTGAATTATCCCCACTTTTTGGCTTTTGTGAATAATGCTATTACAAACAGTGTACAAGGTTTTGTGTAGACATACATCTTCATTTCTCTTGGTTATATATATCAGGAGTGAAGTGCTAGGATGTGGTAATTCCACGTTTAACATTTGAGGAACTGCCAAGCTGTTTTTCACGATGGACATACCATTTTACCTTCCCATCAACGGTGTTTGAGGGTTCCAATGTCTCCACACCCTCATCAGCACATACTCTCTTATTTGTCATAGACATCCGAGCAGGTACGAAGTGGTATTCATTGTGCATTTGATCTTCATTTGCCTGACAGCTAAAGATGGCATATGACATTTTAATATAGCTCTTAATGTATCCCTTTTTGTTTTATACCAGAGATTGTTTGATATAACCTAAGAAATAATCTATTGAAATGTTCACCAGCTTTATGGCCCAAGTGTATGTGAAATGCTTAATCCTCGTCCTATGAGTAGAAGATTTGGGAAAAGATAAGAAGTTAGAGGTAGGGAGAAGGTCAAGGATGGAGAGAAAGTCAAGCACATCTTCTGAATACATTATTTGTGAATTAAAAAGAGTGACTTCACACTTTGATATAGCTGCTTTAATTTAGGCATAGTGGCTACACCAAAATAGTCATATCAAAATGCCCTGATTTAAACTATGCACTGATGATTAGAATTAAGTATTTCATGAAGATAAGACCCATAGACTAGAGAAGATTCGTTTGTAACTCCCTTCTCCAATATTTGTCATTATATCCTTCAAAAGGAAACGTCACACATTAAGAATTGAACCTGTGTCTCAGTGAGTAGGGTAGGTACCGGCCCCATGTACCCAGGGTGGCGGGTTCAAACTTGGCCCCAGCCAAACTGCAACAAAAAAATAGCCAGGTGTTGTGGTGGGCACCTGTGGTCCCGGCTACTCGGGAGGCTGAGGCAAGAGAATCGCCTAAACCCAAGAGCTGGAGGTTGCTGTGAGCTGTGAAGCCACCTCACTCTACTGAGGGCGACAAAGTGAGACTCTGTCTCTTAAAAAAAAAAAAAAAAAAAAAGAATTTAATATAAACTACTAAAACTCTTTTGGAAAGAAATTTGGCAATATATCCCTAAAGTCTTAAAATGAACATGCCCTGCGACCCAATTATTTCATTTTTGGAAAGTTATCTTTAAAAATAATGAGGAATAATTTATGGCTTTCACATGAAAGCTATAACCCAGTTATAAACTAAGAATAGGGGGAAGGGGGGAAGGGAGGCGAGGGATGGGGGAGGGGGGCGGAGGGAGGGTGATTGGTGGGATCACATCTGCAGTGCATCTTACAAGGATATATGTGAAACTTAGTAAATGTAGAATGTAAATGTCTTAACACAATAACTAAGAAAATGCCAGGAAGGCTATGTTAACCAGTGTGATGAAAATGTGCCAAACGGTTTATAAAACCAGTGTATGGTGCCCCATGATTGCATTAATGTACACAGCTATGATTTAATAATCAAAAAATTATAAAATAATTAAAAAATAAAAAATAATAATGGGAAATATAGGAAAGAATCACTCCAGAACAATTTTTAAAAACGGAATCAGCCTAAACATTTAATAACAGAAAAATAGATAATAAAATATATCCCACAGAATGAGATATGTCATAGCAATTAAAATGACATTTAAGAAAAGTTGTTTAGCAAGGAAAAAATGTTTAAATTATAATGTGGGCATTAACTTTAATGATATAATAAAATTATACCAGCTTTGTACTACTTCAAACACAAAAATATGTGCCCAGAAGACATATTGAAAAGAAATTTTTCAAAGTGAAAACAGTCATTGCATCTCAGTGGTGGGACAATAAATGTATTTTCAGATGTATTTTCTATATTTTTAATATTTTAAGCAATGTATAAGAATTATTTATATAAGTGAGAAATGTGGGGTATTTTTTTGTTTGTTTTTTTTGCAGTTTTTGGCTGGGGCTGGGTTTGAGCCCGCCACTTCCGGCATATGGGACCAGCGCCCTACCCCTTTGAGCCACAGGTGATACCCGAGAAATGTGCCTTTTTTTTTTTGGACATATATCGCTTATCTATCTATTTATTTATTTATTTTTATTAATATTAAATCATAGCTATGTACATCAATGCGATCATGGGGCACCATACACTGGTTTTATAAACAGTTTGACATATTTTCATCACACTGGTTAACATAGCCTTCCTGGCATTTTCTTAGTTATTGTGTTAAGACATTTACATTCCACATTTACTAAATTTCACATATACCCTTGTAAGATGCACCGCAGGTGTAATCCCACCAATCACCCTCCCCACCCCCCCCCCACCCCCCCCCCCCCCCCCCCATCCCCCCACCCCCCATTGATGGGGTTTAAAGTTGGTTTATATTGGTATTTATATAGCAAAAAATTAGTTCA
>CAUYPK010031767.1:0-15531 GCA_963574355.1 Loris lydekkerianus | reverse complement strand
CCTCTTTCATGTTTACATGGATGGAGCTGGAACATATTCTCCTTAGCAAAGTATCCCAGGAATGGAAGAAAAAGTATCCAATGTACTCAGCCCTACTATGAAGCTAAACTATAGCTTTCACATGAAGGATATAACCCAACTATACCACAAGACTATGAGGAAAGGACCAAGGAAGGGGAAAGGGAGGGGGGAGGTTTGGGTGGAGGGAGGGTGATGGGTTGAGCCACATCTATGGTGCATATTTTTATCTATAATAAAAAAAATTAAAAAAAATTAAAAAAAGACAAAAAAAAAAAAAAAAGCAACCTCAAAATGGCATAGTTTGGAGACTTGGATCCTTGCTTTATTTTGCCACAAAATAATGACTACCAGTGTGACATCAGCTTGGTACTTGGTACTTGCCAAATGTGTGGTCCACAGCCAGAAGAACCAAATGCAGATTCTCAGGCCTTTAACCAAACCAGGAGTGGGGTTCAGAACTATGTTTAACAAGTACCCCAATTATTCTGTTTAATGCTACAGGTTGAAGTCCATTACTCTAAGCAATAGAAGTTTTATGTGACTCAATTTCCTCATCTGTGAAATGAGGTGATTTATTAGATGATATCTTTAGATACATCTTACTCTAATACATTTGGATTATGTAACATTTTAAAAAGTTATTTTTATTGTTTTGTGTCCCTAGGAAGCAAAGTACCTGGTACAAACTGGGTGCTCAAGAAATAAGGTGAGTGTAAAATGTCACCTGTCCTGACCTAAAAATATCTCAGAGCCTAATGGGGGCATACTATGTACTTCAGGACTATTATTACTTATCTATATGAATTGAATCTACCAAGTAGAATTGTGGTTAGAGGCAGAAATAAACAATTAGTACATGAGGGCCAAGAAAGTGTCAAAAAGATGTGTATGTTTCACATTGGCTCTTACAAATAAGTTTATCACAATTGAAAAAAGTTGAGGAATTTAGAAAATATGATGGAATTAAGGTATGGAAAAGTGTTTTGATTTGAGATATTAAAAAGAACACGTGAAAATTATGAAAAAAATGGTGATTCCCACTTAGGATTTTGTTAAGGAATATTGTACATATTTTTCAGATTTCTGTAGCCAGTATAAATTTTCAAAAATTCGTGTATATGAAAAATATCACATTTTTCTCTTTAAAGTAAATGTTGTTTGATTTTACGTTTCCATTCTGCCAAACTGGTAAGAGATTCTACAACATTATTTTTATACCAACCTGCCCACTCCCCCCAAGAATGGGTGAACGTTTAAGAGAGAATCATCCCGAGTGAAATTCTAAATTCTGACCCAGATCTGTATTTTTTCTTTCAAGCTGATGGTTCTGTGGTTTCTGTGGCCCTCTGGAACAGAAAAATCTTAATCCAGACTAGATACTCTAGTGCCTAAGTGTCATTCTCCCTCAAATGTCTTGGAATGGCCAGGAATTAGATGGTATATTCTTCTGGTCGAGGAGTATATCTCTACCAGAATAGAAATATAAAACAATCTCTTCTGTCTCTTGCTGTCTTTCAAATTACTTGCCCCTCTCTGTGCCTCTCTCCTACATAATTTCAAATGCTGATAAGTGGTTATCTATGAACAGCTTCTGTGAGGGCTAGCTTTTGAAAAAATGATGGGAGGAAAAAAATACAGGAAACAAGATACATATTACTGCCTCACATTTTAAAAAACAAAATCAGTGGCTCTGAGTTCTTAATGACATTTAGAGTGTGTAATGGTATTCCACAAAATAAAATCAAGACAGCGCATTATATCCCAGGGGACTGTTATTTTCGTAATTCAAAGAAGAAAGCATGAGATAGAATGTTTCACTTATCAGTTCATGGCTTTGTAATAAATAAAAATATTATGCCAGTAACTGTCCCCCAGTTGAATTAATCTAACTAAACTCAAATCTCCTTTAAGGCACTAGAAAGTAAAGTGTACCAGTAAATGAATAGCTAAGTTTTCTCCTGATGTCAGTAGAACCCGGAAACCACTCTACAGGGACGTAGACTAATTTTCTGATGACTTGAAAAGATTCTTGTCAAGGTAAAGAAGAATCATGCTAAAAGCAAGGTCTGCTGTGTGTGATGTTTATGCAATTTTGTGAAAGGGAAGTCCTATTGTCAAGCATGAACGACAAGGTTTAGTAATCACATCCCATTCCCTGGTGTATCCCCTTTAGAAAATTTAGAAGGAATAAACATTTTAACTAACTATAGTTTTATGACAACTAGTGAATTTTCCTTCTTATTTTTTTTAAGTTTTTTATTTATAACTCTCCACTCTGACCCTTCCAAGGAAATTAGTATTAGACAAAAATATGACAATTCAGCAAAGGGAGCAATGCATTTGCTCAGGGAATCTTCTGGTGTTCCCCACAGCATCACCTTAACTCATATCTACACTTCTGATTGTTCATCACCATTTGAAGACACTTCCTCTGATGGCTTTTTCTTTTTCTTTCTTTTTTATTTTTTTAGTATTGTTTTCTTCAGCTTGGAAAGAGCTATAATACATAGTATAGAGCATTGAAAAAATCAGAAAAGTGCACACAACACATATACATAGAAAAATCACCCATAGTTGCAACTGTTTGCCCCAGAATTCTCATTTTAGTGTTTATTTTCCCACACAATTTTCCTAAACATGCACACAAAACCACCCATTATACCACATATCATCATGTATTTACCTAGATTTAACCATTGTTAAAATTATCAGTAGGTTTTAACACAATAATAAAACACTATATGCATATACACACCCTTTACAAATTGGGGGCATATTCAAGATAATTAAGTTGCTACTTACTTTTTTTCACTTACAACATTTCATCCACATGGTTTAAAGCCTTTAAGATTTTCTTAAACTTAAATAATATAAACAGAATGCACTGTGATTAACATTCTTAAAGACAAGTCATTGCACATATCTATTTTATTTCTTAGGATAAAATCTAGAAATTAAATTGCTAAATTAAAAACATTCACCTTTAAAATGCATTTGAATAGTAGTGCCATCCAAGTAGGTGTTATCAATATATAGTCCGAGACTGAATTATCATTATTCTCATTCTCACAAACAGAACTTATTTTTTCTCTTTCTTTTTTTTTTTTAACTATTGAATAATTGATAGTTGAAAGTAGATATAATTGTTAAAATTTCATTAAAATTTTTTTGAAATACTAAGGAAGTACAAATACTTTGGTTAAATGACTTGAGTCAGGGCTGTAGATGTGCCCATCACACAAATAATGTTCATTGTACCCTGTGTGTGTATGTGTGGGGGATGTCCCTCTCCTCCTCTACTTCTTCCTGCTTTTTACTTCACTGTGTACTTAAGCACCCACTGGTCTTTACAAATTATTAAAGAGTACTTGTGGTGGGTTTTTTTCCATTCTTGAGATTATTCGCTTATGATAATTATTTCCAATTTCTTCCAAATCCTACAAAAGATACTAATTCATCTTTTTTATGGCTGAGTAGTACTCCTTGGTATATATATACCACATTTTCTTAATCTACTCATGAATTGATGGGCACTTGGGTTGATTCCACATCATTGCAATTGTGAATGGTGCAGTGAAGATATCTTTTTGATAAAATAATCATTCGTAAGGTCAAACTTTTTATCAAAATTTTTATTTAGTGATCTCTATTTCTTTTTGATGAATTGGCTCTTTGTGTCTCATCAGTTTGACCCACCTTTCATTTTTGAGTGATTTGTTTTATTATTTCAGTCTACCAACAAAATATTAGAAGCAACAAGTATAGCTCTGTAAGACATGGTGGTTATTAGACTATCTAGGAACTTAATTTCTAGTGGTAGATTGGGGACTTGAACCTCCTCTCAATACTTAATACTACATATGGATGGAAAGAAACATAATTTTAAGGTTTTGGTTAGTGAGCACATCCTTGAAGGGTTTCTATTCTAGAACCTTAAATTGGGTAAATTTTCTTATATTTCTATGGGAACTGTAGTCACTTAATCTCATTTCTAAAATAGAAGCAAATGTGACCTAGAAACTCTGAAAAAAATACTATCAGAAATATGAATTCCTGAATTCTGTAGTGTCAAATTGTTCACTTCATATCTACAGATTGCTTTGCTTCTTCACTGGATGTACTAATAGATATATTTTACCAAAAATGGGAAAGATAAAAAGAAGCAAAAATGATTATTTCCTTTCAACTAGGCTTCTGCTATTTTTCGTTCTTGAATTATGATGCAATTTTTGCCAAGGGAAGTGATTCTTGGTCCCACTCTTTGTTAGATTTCTTTGTCACAAACTACAGTATCAAATATTTAAGATCCTGTATATTCCCATGAATGATAGCAGAGTTGATGAGATACAATGACCTTTTCGGTATTCAGTATTGTGACTAGCATAGTCAATCCATTCATTTTGGTCTTTTATGGCCTGCCTGAGCTTGAGAGCAAAGAGTGAAATGGCCATCCGAATCAAAATATGATGTGCCAAAAGGTCAAAATAGTAAAGTACACTAGTATATTTTATAGAATATATTAAGGTATTAAAATTCTAATATCTTGCCCTCATGCCAGAATCTATAATGGGAAAAAGAATATGTCAGTTTGGGAATTTGCCCTTGTAAGAATTGGAACAAACCCAAATGGGTAATGACTATTTCTCATCTTAATTAAAATGAAATTTTATTTCCTATATTTGAAAGTCTATATATGGTGCTAATTTTTTTTAAAGCATATGTGTTGGAGGTTTGTTGACACATATCATCTCATCATTGAAGGTGAGAGAACTTGTTTTCTCTATAGCTCCTGCCATCTGGCATAATATTTCCTAAAGTTTCTCATATCTTTCTAATTTCATCTTGCTCTTTAAAAAATGTGTATGTGTTTACATGTGTATCTGAAGGTAGATGTAGAGACATAAGCAGATGGAGAGATAGAAAGAGATTACACCATTACCTATCTTAATTTTTCTATATGTAATATAAAAGTTTAAACTTAATTTTATTAAAATATTCTACCTCAAGAGTATTGCTACTCTTCTTTTTTTTCTCCTAATTTTTTTTGATGATAAAAAATGGCATGTTTTTATTTAGAAGAATTTCAACCAAAAATGATTTCTAGCATTGAGCAAATGCTACATTGGCTTAAGAAAAAAAATATCCTTCAACTACAAGTTACAAAATTAAGTCAGAGCATAACTTTCTATCAGGCCCATGCTGCAATTTCTCTTGGATCAGGAGAGTATGAGTAGCTAGACATTTTTGAGAAATGTTCCCCTTAACATAATGAAAAATATATGCATATTTTTAGTTAATGAGAAGAAATATGCTTGTTTTGAATAATTTTAAAAATCTTCATAGTCAATTGTTCACAAATGGTATTCTACTTGAAATGCTGCAGGAGAGCTAGAAAAAAGATTCAAAATTATGATTTATAAAGGAATATATTATTAAGCTTTTCTTATTAAAATTCAAATTCAGTATTCTATTTTAAATAATCTACAATTAAAGGATTATGCTCAGTTTCAATAATTTAAAATTTTTATTAACTTTGAAGTTACACAAGGAAATATTAATCTAAATCAATAAGTGATTTTTTCTAACATATTTAATATAGAACTTGTTTATTAATACTAACTTTAAAGCCCACAGTAACATTTCAGAGGTGCATGCAGAAGAATAGAAAAAATAAGCATCTTTAGGTTAACATAATCAAGATTATGAAGTCTTTCCTTGATATTATTTTAGTTCTATTTTGGTGAATGGCAAGCATTGACGATCACTAATGACAAAATCAAATTATCCATCTGGCCTGAGCTTTCTCAGCTTCCCTTTGGATTATCTTTTCGCTCTCAGTTATATAGTTAATAAGCACATTTTCTACTGTCTTCCTTGTTGCAGACCACTTTCTCCTTTGCACACAAGCTGTGCAAAGAGTGAATGTATTTTACAGATTTTTTTCCCCCAACACATACAGATGAATCTACATGAAAGCACCACATGTTTCCACAGTTAGTCCTTTTAAAGAATGTCTATGTCAAATTAGCTAACAATGAAGTGACAAGGACCATGGCAATGAAAGAAAAATACAACTAAAGAAAATATGAAGTCCACTTTCTAGGCCCATACTCCACATCACCAAAAGGGAACAGAGGAATTTAAAACTGCTGGCCAGCTCCTCACCATGCCCCCCAGAGTACTCCTGGTTCAGGCTGTCATTTTATATTATTTATGTTGTACTTTGATGAAATAAGATAATAACTATTTTTCAGATAACTGATGTATACTCCTTGTTTACTCTGACTTTTAAAAAGTCATCTTTCATGAAATCTTTAGAAAAATATATTTCATGATTCCATTCTTTAAACAAATGATTGGGTGAATAATAACTTTTTTGTGCAGTTTTTTTTTTTTCTTTTTAAACTTTGAATGGTCACTGTGTACATACAGTGAATAATAAATAACACCGTGGGAACTATCTGAAAATGTCCCAAGACTGCTGTCTTTTGGAGTTCCCATCATGATGCATGGAGAGATATCTTATTTTCGATCTAAATTCATTCCTTCCAGGAGCAGTTCTCCTTTGGCATATGGCAGATGTTCTAGAATAATCTTTATCGCTTAGATCTTGACCATCTCCTAGAGATGTCTTTTCTGACCTACAGATATGTAAAGAATTACTGTATAGGACAAACTTCTCAGCAGACACATAACTTCATATTTCTTAAAATATGTTTTTAAAATATTTGTTCAATCTTTATTTAGACAGCCACCTGTCTCTTAGGAAAGAACAGAGAAAAGAGAATATTGATACCAGAGCTCACCTTTTCTTTCATTGTTCTGACCTACGCACTGCGCCTTTGAATCTGTGTATCCCACTCAGCTTTTATTTTACTATTTATTATATAAAAGTAGCATGAATTAAATTTTCAAGTTCCCATTACCTGCAGTGAATGATTGTTAATATTTTGCCATACTTACATCATTTATTCTATTTTCTGACTTACCTTAAATGACAGCCAATAAGTCATTTCAGTGACTTTCTAGCAGTCCACCTTGCTGGCAGTCCACCTTACATATTTCGGTATGAACCTTCATAAAATACGGAAATGTAAACACAAAATCATTATTATACCTAAAATGACAATAGAACCTCCATAGTTGACCACCTCCCTACATTGACCACCTCTTTAAGGTGACCTAATTTTCACAGACTGGACATGTACCACATGTATGTACTAGTACAGTAGGCCTAGGTCCTTATGTTGACCACCTCTGTATGTTGACCATTTTGTGACAGTCTCTGGTGGTCAGCTGACAGAGATTCTATTATATCTTTTAATGTCACCTGACACCCTATATTTAATCAGACCCAGCTTCCTTAGACAGTGACTTAGATCTTCTAAGGTTCTTCAAACCTGCATTCTAAAGTGTTACCCCATGTTAAGGTCAACTCCAGCCTCTCAAGGGCATCTTTCAGCTATACCGTGGGTGCCTTCTGTGAAGTGATGCTGGTGAATGAGACCATCTCCATTATGTTCAATTGCCAGTAATGTTTTAGAGTAGCAGGGATTTTTTAGCGGCTGGCTTATTTCTTTGTCCTTCCAGGCCTGGGAGATTTTAAAGGAGACGTCCTAATTTTCATTTGGGCTGAATAATCATCAGACCTCAGCACCACAAATGGAGTTAAGAAGACTGAGACACAAAGCAGGGCCAAAGATGTGTGTTGTGATCAAACTTGTAAAAGGAAAGAAAACTAAAGCATTTAATGTCTAGGAAACTGACTCTTGCACATGAAGTCCAAGCTGTAAAATTCCAATGCTTTAGTAAGCCACAGTAGGAATCTTAGATTTTTGGTCAAAATGAGTTTAGCCACCTCTGCTGTGTGAATGGTGTGTTCTAGCAGTCCACCTTGCTGGCAGTTTCCACTGGCATTGAAACCCGTGTGCCAAATGCTCACTGTAGGAATTAAAATAGTCATGAATCAAGGCTAAGACAGATCATATCTTCAGGGCTCTGCACCCTGAGATGTGTGGTCAGAATAAAAATTGTCATTATTATACACATTTATATTCCCCAAGGGAACATGAATTTGAAAGAGCAGAAGCTGCCAAAAAGACTCATGAGTAAAATATAAAATGTCTTTTTTAACCTACAGGACAAAAGTGGATGGTTCACACTAGAGAGAGACTTGTCCATGAGTGATTTGTAAGAATTACACTAACCAGAGTAACTAAAGATCTGTAAGAATGTGTGATAATAATATTAAACTCTATATTTTACCTTGGCAAATACATGTTCTTCCCTTTGGAAATTAAATAGTTTTCAGTGGTGACTCTTGACTACAGAGTACCTTTCCACAAAGAGATTAGTGGGGAAAATGTAGGAGAAGGAGACACAGCACCTGGATGGCAGGATGTCAAACATAATCTGTGTTATGAAAATGCACATCCTTACGAACACTCTCTGATCAGGAAAGTCAAGATGAAAAAAATGTTGTATATTATTCCATAGAAATCCAAATAGGATTAGCATTGCCCTAATGGGATCTAAAATTTTGCCTTGAAGTGTAATGATGGGGTAACACCAGGTAAGTTATTAATACTCATCCTCTTAAACTGCAAAATAGGGCATCTACCAAAAAAGTGGCCATGTGGATTAATTCAGTAAATAGAAGAAAGGTCTTTCAAAATACACTGGCTGTCATCCATATGGTTCCTTCTGAGGAGAAGGATCAATTTGTTATTTTGTTGTGATAAGACACACCTCTGAATGCCTTACTGTGGCAGCCAGCCTCTAAGGTCATCCTCCCCCAATGAGCCCCAACTCGAGTTGTTCATGACCTTTTATAGACTCCTTCCAAATGAATGATATAAACCTGTACAACCACTAGGATATTGGAGAAAAGATTATGTGTTACTTGTAAGGCTAGGTCATAAAAGACATCATAGCTTTTGCCTTGCTCTCTCGTGGGTCATGATGAGGGAAACCAAGTTACCATGTTGTGGGGGCACTGAAGCAGCTCTATGGAGAGACACACATGGTGAGGAAGTAAGGCTCCCTGAGAACAACAAAGAACCAAGGTGTCCTGTTGGTGTGTGAGGAAGCCATCTTGGAATTGCATCCTCTACCCCACACATACATTCAGATTGCTGCACTCTGGTGCAAGATCTTGAATATAATCTCTGCTCCAAAACCATACAACTAAGCCACAGCTGAATTCCTGACTCACACAAACAGCAAAATAATTTTTTATGTTTTAAGCCACTAATTTGGAGAGATTTTTTTTCAAGCAGAAATAGATAACTAATACAACTCCCATTGTAAGCTAGGCTGAAAATGAATAAGATACATGTGATCTTGTTGTAAGGCAACAAGATGTCTTCAGGTTGACTGAATTCCAGTTTTATGAAATGAGGTTCATAACTAACAGAGCAATAACTTGTCAAAAATAAATTAGTTAAAGTGTATGACTGAAAGTAGGAAGATTGAGAATTAGGAGAGTGGGTAGGTTGAAAGTAATTGAAGCTGTAAGTTTGCAATGGCCAAATATTTATATCCCCCTAATATTCACATGCTGAAATCCTCACCCATAAGGTGCTTGTACACATATCAGAAGTGGGACTGTGGGAGGTGATTAGGTAGTGAGGAGGCAGCTGTCTATGAGGAAGTTGGCTCTCATCAGACACCACACCTGTTGGCTCTTTCATCTTGGCCTTCCAGCCTCCAGAACTGTAAAAATCAGTTTCTCTTTTTTATAAGCCTCCAAGCCTAAGGTAGTTTGTTATTGGAGCCAAGGGAAAGAATGTAGACGACAATTGAATAAAAAGAAATTCTAACAATAAGGTAAGATGCATATTTTACCTTTCTTCATATTAACAGCTGCAATGTCACATGTAGGCCAGCCCACAGTCACTACAGAGGAATTATCTAGTTAAGAGAACACAGTGATTGGCAAAGAATAATCCAGGGTATGTATGTGGCTTGGTGATGGGACAAGTCTTCATTACCTGTTGCTGTGGGATATGGTTGGTGGTTCAAAATTTCTTCCTGGCCACAGGGAGCATGGCTCAGCCCATCACTGATGCCAAGTTAAAGTATCCTATCATCTTGCACAGAACCCTTCCACATCTCATTATTCTGAAGGTGAAAGACAGATTGGTATTCACTCTTTACCTATGAACTAAGGGATGTTGAGAGCCATATGAACCTACAATGTACCATGTTACATTTGATACAATTGATTAGCCAGCACTAATGCATTACTATTCATGGAAGTGTATAGTTTACATTAGGATTCAGTGTGTGTGTGTGTGTGAATTATGTAAAGAGCATTATACATATTCTATGGGTTTTGACAAATGTATTCTGACATGTAACCACTATTATGCTATTACAAAGAATATTTTTATTGCTTTAAAAATCCCATGCTTTACCTATTAATCCATTCCTTCCTCTCTTTAAACCCCTGGCAATATCTGACCTTTTTATTGCCACCACAGTGTTGTCTTCTCCAGAATGTCATAGAATAGAAATCACACAGTGTGTGATTTTCAGATAGGCTTCTTTCACTTAGAAATGTGGGTTTAAGTTTTCTTTGTCTATTAGTCACGCTACAGTTTTTTCCTTACAGTTTGTTCCTTGTTCCATGGAATAATATCCTATGGTATTTCCATTCAGGACATTATCCATTAAAAGACATCTTACTGGCTTCCAAGTCTGGTAATTATGAATAAATATTCTATAAAAATCTGTGTGTAGGTTTTTATGTGGACAAAGTTTTCAAATCATTTGAATCAATACCAGGGAGATTGTTGGATCAAATAGTATGTTTAACTTTGTAATAAAGTGCCAAACTGTCTTCCAAAGGGTCTGTATTATTTTGCATTTCCACCAGCAATAAGTGAGAGTTCCTATTGCTCCACATCCTTGTCAACATTTGATATTGTCAGTGTTTTGAATTTTAGCCATTGTAACAGGTGTGTAATGTTATCTCATTGTTATTATTTGCTTTATCTAATAACATAAGATGCTGAGACTCTTTTCATGTGGTTATTTATTATCTCTTTTTTCTCCTTTGGTGCCCTCTGTTCATATGTTGTTTGTTTTCTAACAGCTAAGTTTTAAGAGTTCTTTATATATTCATTTATCAGATATGTGTTTTACAATGATTTTCTATCATTCTGTTGCTTGTCTTTCCATTCATTTACACTAACTTTGTCACAGTGAAATTGTTCTTTAATTTTAGTCAACATTTTCTATCATGGATGGTGCTTTGTGTTGTATCAAAAAAAGGCAGTGCCAAATGTACAGTCATGCAGATATCCTCCTTCATTATCCTCTAGAAGTTTTATAGCTTTATGTTTTACATTTAAAGAGGTAAAAAATTTTTAGTTAATATTGTGAAAAGTATAAAGTTTGTTTTTTAGATTTATTTTTTATATGCAGATGTCCAGTTATACCAGTACAACATATTGAAAAATCTATTCTTTTCTTATTTGCTTTTCCTCAAACTTTAGTTTGTGTGAGTTTATTTCTGGATTCTATTTTGTTACATTCATCTATTTGGCTACTCCTTCACCAAAATCATACTTTGTTGATTATTGTAGCTTTATGGCAAGTCTTTAAGTTGTGTAACATCAATCCTCATCTCTGTTCTCTGGACTATTATGCTGGCTATTTTGGGTCTTTGACTTTTTCATATAAACTTTAGAATTAGATTGTTAATATCCACAAAACAGTGTTCTGAGATTTTGATTGGGATTTCATTGAAACTATAAATCAAGTTGGTGAGAACTATCATCTGTATAATATCAAGTTGACTTATATTGAGTCCTTTTAGCTCTCCTCTAACTTACATTTTCCTTGATTTCTTTCATTAGAGTTTTGTAATTTTCCTCCTATAGATATCATGCATTTTTAAAAAGCGTACCTAAATATTTTATTACTTTAAGGTAATAATGTAAATGGTATTGTGTTTTTAATTCCAAATTCCACTGTTCTCTGTGGTTATAGAAGAAAGTGATTGACTTTTGTGTACTGACCTTGTATTCTGCAATCTTACTATAATTGCTAATTAGTTCCTGGAGGGTGTTTTCTTTTTTCTTTGTCTATTCTTACAGATTTTCTACATAGATAATCATGTCATCTGTGAACAAAATATAGTTTTATTTCTTCCTTTCTAATCAGCATACCATTTATTTCTTTTTCTTATTGTAATGTATTAGCTAGGACTTCCAATACAATGTTAAAAAGAAATAGCAAGTGGAGACATCCTTGCCTTATTTCTGATCTTGGTTGAGAATACAGATTCTGATCATTAAGTATGATGTTGGTGTTTAGTAGATGTTCTTTATCAGTTTGCAGAAGTTTTCCTCTATACCTAGTTTGCTGAGAGATTTGTCATGAATGCATGTTACATTTTATCAGATGTTTTTTATGCGCTCATTAATAGGATCATATTTTATATATTTATTAACTTTTTGATGCAATGTATTGCATTAATTTATTTTTGAATACTGAACCTAGTTTACATACCTGGAAAAAAATCCCACTTATTTGTGGTATATAATTGTTTTTATGCATTTTTTAATTCAATTTGCAAATATTTTGTTGAGGTTTTTGAATCTGCACTTATGAGAGATACTAGTCTGTACTTTTCCTTTATTGCAATGTTTTTGTTTGGTTTTGTTATTATAATAATGCTGGTCTCAGGGTATCATTTTATTTATTTATTTATTTTCTTAGTTCACAACTCTGAACCAATTTTATTATATATATTTATTTCAGATTAATATAATCTAAAATAATTATATTAATAATTATATAACCTAATATAATTATTAGGTTACATTGTTTGCATTTCTAAGGTAAAGTTCAAGTTGTAGTTGAGCCCTTCATCGGGGGGGTGTGCTGTGTACCTTCACATTTCACATTATGCCTATTAGATGACAGCTTACCATTTCCCCCTCCATCCTTCTCTTTCCTTCTTTTCCTCCTCCCTACTTCTCCCCACTTGAATATACTTGTACTTTTCTCTCATGTAGGTGTGTAGTTGTTTTTCAATTAGTTTCATATTAGTATTGAGTACATTGGATACTTGCTTGTGACACTTTATTAAGAAGAATGTGTTACAACTCTGTCCAGATAAATACAAAAAATAAAAGTCTCGATCTTTTTATGGCTGTATAGTATTCCATGGTGTACTTACTTATACCACAGTTTATTAATTCATTCATGGATTGATGGGCACTTGGGTTGCTTCCATGTCTTGGCAATTATGAAATGAGTTACAATAAACATTCTAGTGGAAATGTCCCTGTGATAAAATGGTTTTTTTTTTTCTTGTGGGTAAATACTTACCCCGTAGTAGGATTGCAGGATCAAATGGAAGATCTACATTTAGCTGTTTGAAGAGTCTCCATACTTTTTTTTTTAAAAAAGGCTGCATTAGATTGCAATCCCACCAGCAGTGTAAAAGTGTTCCTTCTTTGCACAGCTCCATATAATAATTTGGGAAGTATCCTCTCCTCTTCCATTTCCTAGATAAGATTGTTAAAGTTTGGCACTATTTCATTCTAAAGTGTTTTAATAGAATGTACCAGTTATCCCATCTGATTTCTGTTCTGGAAAGTTATTGATTGTTGTACTATTACCTTTTGGAACTACCACCACATATTTATTCCATCATTGACTGAAATGTTATGCAGTACATGACTATATTTACAATAATCTATGATTTTATTTTATCTGTATTTATTCCTTCTCTCACGATCTTCCCTTTTCATGTAGATCTGAATATCTGATTAAAATAATTTTCCTTCTTTCTGAAAATATTCTCTTAATATTTCTTATAAGACAGGTCTCTTGATGAAAAAATTCTCTCATCTTAATTTGAGAAAGTTTTATTTCTCCTTCTCTTATAAAATATAATATTTACTGGATACAGAGTTTTAGGTTGGTGTCTTTTTTAGGACATTGAATATATATATCATTGCACTGTGTTCCTCCAGCATTGATCCTGAGAAGTTTGATTTAATCCTTATCCTTGCTCTTCTATAATTAAGATATACCCTCTATATCTTCTGTAGATTTTTTCAAGATTTTTCTTTGTGTTTGATCCCCTTTTATTTATGTATGTTTTGTAGTGTGTACATGATATGGCTGGATGTAACTTTTTGGTATGTATCCTGCTTGGTATTCTCTGAGCTTCCTGAATTTGTGGATTAGTAATTATCATTAATTTTCAAAAAATCTCAGTCATCAATCATTACTTCCATCCTTTTTCTCATCTTCTAGTATTCTTATTACATACGTTATTCCTTTTGTATTTGCCCCACAGTTCTTACATAGTCTGTTCTATAGTTTTGTTTTTTTTTTAATTTATCCTTGCTTTTTAATTTTCAAAGTGTATGTTATTATTTCTTCAAGCTCATTGATTCATTTATTGGCTATGCTCAGTATACTGAAGTGCTGATCAAATGCATTCTGTATTTTTGTTACAGTGCTTTTGATCTCTAGTATTTCTCTTTAATTCTTTCTTAGAATTTCCATTCATCTGTTCACATTCTAACTGTTTTTGCATGTTATCTACTTTTTCCTTTGGATTTCTTAGCCTATTAATTCATAGTTGTTTTAAATTCCTAATTTGACAATTCAAAACTGTCTGTCATATCTGAATTTAGTTCTGATATTTTCTTCTTTTCAAACTTGTGGCCCTGTTTTTGTCACCTCTGTTATCTCTGGGATCCCCTACAGTTTTCTTCTTAATAAGATGTAAGGTGTGCATCTCATTTTGTTCTATTCCTGTATTATTTATAAAGGAACCCTATTGATGTGGTGATAAGGTACAGGGAAAAGGGAAGCATTCTACATTCTATTTGTCAGCCTCTCCCTCTGGGCTCTGTCCCTCAGAAGTAATTGTCAGTATCCCCACCATCCCCTTCCCCCATGAGGTGAGACAGTAATGTTAGAAGGGGCTGGCATTGGGTATTTCCCTTAGCCCATGAAAGCTGGAGTGAGCCATAATTGGGTATTTCCTTTCTACCTCGTAAATCCCATTTGGTTAGGATCTAGAAAAACACTTTCTCTTAAGGTCAGTCCATGTTAAGATGAACAGAATGTTATGAGCACATTTATTTTTTATTTTATTTATTTTATTTTTTATTTTTTTATTAAATCATAGCTGTGTACATTAATGTGGTCATGGAGCACCATACACTAGTTTCATAGACTGTTTGACACATTTTCATCACACTGGTTAACAAAGCCTTCCTGGCATTTTCTTAGTTATTGTGCTAAGACATTTACATTCCACATTACTAAGTTTCACATATACCCTTGTAAGATGCACTGCAGGTGTATCCCACCAATCACCCTCCCTCTGCCCACCTTCCCCCTCCCTCCTCTCCCTTTCCCCCTTTCCCCTAGATATATGGAGAACACTTAGAGATCTAAAAATAGATCTGCCATTCAATCCTATAATTCCCCTATTAGGCATATACCCAGAAGACCAAAAATCACATCATA
>CAUYPK010031763.1:0-29750 GCA_963574355.1 Loris lydekkerianus | reverse complement strand
ATGTTTACACAGATAGAGCTAGAATATTCATCTTAGTAAAGTATCTCAAGAATGGAAGAAAAAGTATCCAATGTACTCAGCTCTACTATGAAACTAATTTATAGCTTTCATATGAAAGCTATAACCCAATTATAACCTAAGAATATGGGGAAAAAGAGGGAGGTAATTGGTGGGACCACACCTACAGTGCATCTTACAAGGGTACATGTGAAACTTACTAAGTGTAGAATATAAATGTCTTAAAAAAATAACTAAGAAAATGCCAGGAAGGCTATGTTAACCAGTATAATGAAAATATAGCAAATGGTATATAAAACCAGTGTATGAAAAAAAATTTTTTCAATGGAAAAAGAGTCATTGTGACATGACATGCTACTCTTACAGATGCAGAAAAGGAGATTTGGACACTGTAGAAAGATTATTCCTGAAATGTCCAGAAGATTTCATTATCCAGAATCCCACACTCTGCATCTTTCTTTTACCAAATTTTACCATGTATGAAATGATTGTGTTAACTTTCCTTTTATCTATAATCACTCAGCATGTTTAGCCATTTTTCTCTTCTACATTGCTCCTTAACTTTCGAGGAGAATGGGAGACCCTCCCAGACAGAACGAAATAATCTGATTGTGTTTTCAGGGAGATCATGAACTTCTTTCTAGGGCACTATTAAAGACTATTTTTAGGGGGATTAAATGCAGACGAGAACTCTTGGTATGGACATGAGTGAGAGTTAGAGAAGGAAGTTGGAAGCTGATATGATGACAGTTTGGTGAAGAGGGAAGGTTGTACAAAATAGGGAAGGGCCCTGGGTCAGATGAACAGAAGATGCTACAAAGGACTCCATTTGAACCATGCTGGATTAACCATCCCTTATAGTATCTGAGGACAGACTGGCGTGAGCAGAACCAAAGGCAAAAGAAGTAGAGTTAATAGAAATCTCTGTCCTGCCAGGAAATGTATGATTATTAGGGCCATATGGATTGAAGACACAAAAAAGGAACCCCCTCCTCAAAACATATTCTTTAAAAAAATTTTTTTTTATTAAATCATAACTGTGTCCATGAATGCATTTGTGGGGTACCATGTGCTCAAAACATATTCTTACAAAAGAGTAAGACCGCAGAAGCTTACTAATAAGAGTGCTATTTTGAGACTTGTAAAAATGCCCCCAACTTAAATCTCTAGCTGACAAAGAAATTCCCAAGTCATTGATGTTGAAAGTGGCATAATGAAGATGAAATAAAACATGTCTTTGAACCCTAGCTCTAGCCCTAGTCAGAAGCATGACCCAAGCATAACAATTATTATTTCTGTATCTAAATTTCTTAACCTATAAAATAGTATCACTTCATTAGGAATACTGTGGGAATTAAATGAAAGAACGTGTTTAAGTATTTATTAAGTACAGGGATGGTTCATCATAAGCCCTAGATAAATGGCCAAGGTTACGATTCCAATTATTGAGGCAGGGGCAGGGCTGTTTACCCAAGATGGTAATCAGCTATCTTCTGACCCTTGGTGCCTTTTCTTTTCAAATCTGAGTTTGTAAATATAGTGATCAAGTGTACACAAACTCTGGTAGTAGACAGTCTGGGATTGAATCCAGCTCTGCTAAGTTGGGACACATTATGTAACCTCACTGAGCCTCAGTTATTTTCATCTATAAAATGGGGATGATGCCATACACACCTCATAGCAAATTCTCATAAAATGGTGATTTTTAAGAAGGCAGTTCTGAGATTGTGGACGTATTCTCCTGGGGTCAGATGCAAGCAATTACCTGCTTCCCACTGTCCTCTGTACCTTTTTTCCCTCTCCTGTTTATTCCTGTTTCTCTTCCCACTGTTGAAAGGAGGTACAATTAGTATGTAAGCCACTTGCCATACTAGGGACCCCTAAGTCAACTTTCACGTTCTTTTTTGTTTTGTTTTATTTTTCAACTTCCAGGTTTCAATATTCAAATGGCAATGACATGCTTGCTGCCTCAGAATCAACCACACAATTCTTTACCATTACAGTGGGAAACACAGATACCAGTAGCTAAAATCATAATCAACATTATTAGGGGCAACAAGAAGAAGAAGGCTACACAGTCATTTAAGGGTAAGATCAATCTCCAGAAAATAATCTTTGCTAATCACCCACAAAAGCAAAGCTTCCATCTCCCCTCCTGCTTCCTTTTGAAATCCATTTTACAAAGACGGAGATATAAATACAGATTAGAGCTCAAATAAATGGCAAGTAAGTCAAAATATTTAAGGGGAAGGAATCTCTGATTCATCTGCCTCTGATTACAGCTTGTAATTGCTCCTTTCATGCTGAATGGGCTTCATGGGCAAGACAGGGACACCAAGAAGGCCCTGATGCGATGGCCAGGTGCGGGGTTCTCCCTCACGTGGTAGTCAGGGAGCACTGGAGGCTGAGACAGAAGTGTGAGCACAGCTGCGGGGATTTTTGAAGCATTGGAATACTGAAGTCAGGAAAAAGGGAAGACAGATCATGTACTAGTTCAGAACCCATATTATGAGAGAGAACAGGCCTGGTATTAATTGCATGACTTCCTGTATGGCCTTAGATAAGGGACTGAATGTTCTCTGAGGCCCAGTCTTCTCACCTATAAAATCTGATGGGACTAACAAGAGAATTAAGTTAGAATATGGATGTAAACCTCATAGTACAAAGCCTGACTCGTAGTTGGTTATATAATTTACTTATTCAATGTGCGTTTAGCAGAAAAAAACAACCCCCCCCAAAAAAAACAACTACAACAGTGATTTAATACTTTCAATGGAAATATCAAGCCCCAAGGGACAGGTACTTGTCCGTGGTAATTCATCCACTTATTAGAACTCAGGGTCCCAACTCCCAAGCCCATGTTGTTTCCCTCGGTGGTACAATTTAATCATTCTTTCAACTCTTGAGCTGGCCTAGTCATGGTTTGTCATGCCTGCCCTTTTTTGGAGGCAATCACAAACTGAGTGAGCTCAGGGCCACCATGAGACCTCTAGTGCCCTGGGAAGCCTCCCTAATAGAGCCACTTCTCCCTCCTAATCTGAAGTTCGCCATTCTTTCTGGGTTAAGCAACAAAGCAGAAGGGGACTAGCAATTCCTGAATTTCACTATGTGCCAATACTGTTCTTGCCATGTTAAATTCAGTAGAACTTTTGTAAGTTGAACACCCTAGGGACCATAGCAAACTGGTCAACGTATGGAGGTGGTCAACATGAGGAACTAGGCCTGCTATATTGGTTCATACATGTACTTTACTTTCTCTTACAGCTTTTATTAAGAGAATATCATGAAATCACGCATAACCAAAACAGTAAAATCACATATAAATTGATCATACAAAAATGGATACATTCACTGTTTTCTCATGGTTTAATTATTCTTTGTGAAAAAGAGAGTCAATCTTGGTCTGTTTCTTATTCTCATAACAAACGTAAGGTGGTCAATGTAGAACAAAGTCTCAACTTACACACCACCACTTAGCTCACCTGGGCATTTCCCCATAGCAAATGACTTCAACTGCATTATCAGATGCCTGTTGTCATTTTTTTTTGGAGTTTCTGCAATTTTTTTGTCATCTTCACTTGCTTCTTCCCCGTCATCAGCTGCTTCATGAACTTATATGGTTAATATCACTTGGAAAATTGCTTCTGGGTCAGGCTTATTACCGGTTTCCACCTCATCACCCATCGCAACAAAACCTTCCAAATCCACTCCTTCAAATTCTGCCTTGGTAGATGGACTGTCTGATAAAGAAAATACATTGGGTTGTGACAAATCCAACTCTCTTGAAACACTTCTGTACGATTTCTGGCTGAGCTTTATTCCAAGCAGAACTGATCCAGAGGACAGCATCCAGGGTGCTAACTGATGCAGTGGATGAAGTGGCTTCCACAGGAGGACCACAGGTGTGTGTTTCAGGAATGACCCACTGCAGGAGCTGGACTTGGTAGTGAATGTTAAATGTTTTGACAATGATTTTGTCAAGAGGTTGGATTTTTGTGGTCGTGTTTGGAGGCAGAAATTGTATTGTCATGTTTGTGAGATGATTCACTTGTGGCTGGTTAGGACACTTTTTTACTGTCAGAAGAATAGACTATTTCTTCTTCATTTCCTGGCTAGTACCTCTTGCCCACTCTTCAAATAAGGCAGCAGTCATCCATGTGCCTTTGATTCATCTCTAAGTGACCAGTGGTCTTTGAGCTTCAGGTTTCTGTGGCTTTGTCAATTTACTAATCACCAAGAGCTTTAATGTCTCTCCAGCTGAGCTAGTGGAAAGCAGAACTGTGAACCATTCTTTGGAAAGTTTTCCTCTCTTATGTTTGTCACCCTTCTTGATGAAGCTCCTGTCAGGCATCACCTTGAAAAAGAATCTGCACTCATCAATGGCATTAAAGATGTCATCTTGAACCCTCTGGTGAAGTCTAGGAACTTTGATGAACTCATTCACAACTTCTACTGGAACTTCATTGGATTCACTACACAAGTCTCTCTTGGAGATCTTGTGTCACAGTTTAAATTTCTCAAGCCACTGGATGCTTGGGAATCTGCCATCCTGAATTCCTATGCAATTCTTTTTAGTATCTTCTTGGATCATCTGTCTGGAGATTGAGGTATTAACTGCCCTCATCTGTTTGAACCAGCTTAGTGTGGCTTCATTGGCTTCCTCATGGGAAATTTTCCTCCTTTTCTGCTGGAGGCTTTATCTTTTCTTACCGTATCTCTCCAAGTACTCATGTTTATGTTTTTCGATGTTGCTAACTGTGGTCTTGTTAACACCGAAATGTTCTGCCATCTTTCTCTGACTGCTGCTTTCCAGAAAATGTAGAAGATCAATCTTTTCCTTCAATGTCAGCTCTTTAAGTTCTTTCCTTTAGGCTATCATGTCTCAACTAACTATAAAATTTTTTCAGTAATTGTACACTGCACCTACAATTCAGACCAGTCCTTCACACTGAAAAAATCTTCTGCAACACATGATAACAATACCACATTAGGCCTCATGCAACACGTGGTAATAATAAAACATAAAAAAGAACTTATACTAAAGAAAAAATAACACAACTAAGGGGCACAGCCCCCACCTTCCACCTCTTGGTATGAGTGCACCAAATATGTCATGTTATAGAGGGTAAATTAATAATTATGTGTTACAGTACAAGGGTCAAGATACAATTTACAGAGGTGGTCAATATAGAGAGGTTAGTCTTCCATTGAGTATGTGTGGTACATGTCTAGTCTATGAAAATTAGGTCAACTTAAAGGTTCTACTGTATATTTAACTCCCTGATCATTCTTTATAACCTCTCTATGAGGTATTTTTCTTCCCAATCTGCGGGTGAAAAAAAAAAAAAACTGAAGCAAAGATGTTCAATGACTATTCTGGGTTGAAATATATTCCCCAAAACTTATATGTTGAAGTCTTAACCCCTAATTCCATAGATGGTATAACCTAATTTGGAAATAGGGTCCTTGCAAACATAATTATGTTAAGTAAGATGAAGTTATTGAGGTGAGCCTTAGTCCAATTAACTGGAATCATTACAAAGAAAGGAAATTTAACACAGAGGTATGTCCAAGGAGAATGCCATGTGAAGATGAAGGCAGAAATTAGGCTGATGTGACAACAAGCCAAGGAATACTAAGATTGCCAGCAAACCACTAAAAGTCAGGAGAGAATCTTGGAACAGAATCTTCCTCACAGCCCTCAGAAAGAGCCAACCCTGCCAACACCTTGATCTTATACCTCTAGCCTCCTCCAGAACTGTGACATAATAAAGTTCCACTGTTTAAACCACCAGTATAAGATATTTGGTTATGGTAAGCCTGGCAGTTTGATACAGTAACTGCACACCCGTACCCACGACCACTCAGTTATTCAAGCCAGAAACCTGGGAGTCACTATTGGTTCCTCTCTCTCCCTTATCCTCCAACCCAATCTCTGACCAAATCTTACTGACGCTTTTCTTTCTTTAGTATTTCTCAAATTCATTACCTCTTTTCATCTACATCACCATGGCTATGGCCCGAGTCACCACCATCTCTCAGCTGGATCACCAGAGTCACATTCAATCAAATGTCTTGGATCTTTGGTCTATCCCACCCCAGATCCATTCTCTTCACAATAGCCAGTATGAAAAGCAGATCTCCTTACTCCTCTCTTTAAAAACCTTGAGATAGCTCTCCACGTCTCTTGGGATGAAACCTTAACTCTTTTCCTGGGCCAGCAATCCTGGTTTCTGTCCAGGGCCTACCTTATTTCACCTGTGGTTTCTTTTTTCTTTCTTTTCTTTTCTTTTCTTTTCTTTTTTTTTTTTTTTTACATAGAGTCTCACTATGTTGCCCTCACGTGCATCACAGCTCACAGCAAACTCAAACGCTCGGGCTTAAGTGATTCTCTTGCCTCAGACTCCTGAGTAGCTGGGACTACAGGTGCCCACCACAACACCTGGCTGTTTGGGAGTTGTGGTTGTCATTGTTGCTTGGCAGGCCTGGGCTGGGTTCAAATCCGCCACCCTCGGTGTGTGTGGCCAGCACCATAGCCACTGAGCTTTAGACGCTGAGCCACACTTGTGGTTTCTGACTTCATCCATACTCACTTACCTTTAGTTATTCAGGCTCATCATGCTCTTGACTATCTCATAGTTCCTACACCTGCTGTCCTTATACTAGGAATGCTTCTCCACCTACCTACCACCTATATTTTCTCTTTAGCTGACTCCAGTATAGCCTTTGATTCTCAACCTAAATAACATCTCAAAGAGGCCTTCCTTCCCTACCAATCCCCCAAATGATTTCCACCTTGTTACTAAGCACCATTTCTTTTTTCTTCAAAGATCAATGACAGTTATCAATATATTATTTAATGTGTAGACTTCCCAGGAAGACTTCATCAGAATGGGGAGAATGGTACCTTGTGTTTGGTGCACCACTGTATCCCCAGTGCTGAGTACACAGTGCTTAGAATATGGCTGGTGTGCAACAAATATTTTCCTAATGAATTAATAAAAGTCAGTGCCGGCATTCAAGCTGGGTTTAATATGTCTGAGGCTCTTCTACCACAGCATGCAGACAATTGTCTCTTGAAGGTATTATTTGAATGAACCCCTTACAAAACTTTTATTTCTGAATATGATGGAGTAGTTCGATTCAGGACAACCCTCCCACTGAAAACAATGATAAAAATCTGTATTAAAGTAAAATAAAAAAAAAAAAAATAGCCTGTTTGACAGCATCTGAGGAAAATTTCAGCAGCCAGGGATTGAGGGCACAAAACCCCAGAGAAAGGGGCTCCAAGAGAAGTGAGCTTGTCTTTTTGTTCCACTTTCTATCTTAAAGAATTTGCTGAATCCTAAACCAGTGAGAGTGAGAGGCCAAGAAACCAGGCAGGGGCCATCTTCTTAAAGGCTAGAAAGCTCTCACAAAGCAGGAGAGACAAAAAACTGGGGGGAGCTCATAGATGTTAACAAACTTCAGGCTTCTAATTAAGACCAAGAGTAAAGACAAACTGGAGACAGACAAGCCCTCACTAACTCTCACCTTAGAACTGTCTGGACCCCTGATTGGATAGGCATTATCTGTTCCAACTCTTACTACTGGCCTGAATAAATAAAGGTTCCATAGGGAGAGAAAGATGACATCATAGAAAACCTGTATAATTTCTCGTACACAATGTCGAGCACTTTCCTCCTGGAGGCCCTAAAGAGTCTTCGGAGAAGACCTAATACGAATTGCCCATAAGTCTGAACAATCCCCTTGGAAAGGCCCAGGCAGATCCCAGGGGTGGAGGACAGAGCAAGAAGGAAGCTCCTAGGTGACCTGAGAAAGCTAACAATTTAAAGTTCTTAATTGAGGACTCAGGTGACTAGAACTTCACTTTGAAAATGGGGGACCCTATGCGAAGAGCATGCAAAGTGTGAGTCAGCAAAGGGATGGCTTCCCTTTTGATTAGCTAAGAAATTGACCTCAAATTATTAGAATACTATAATGCTAGTAGAAGGGCTTTTTAAATTGATCTAACCCAAATCCTTTGTTTTCAACAATGAAGGCCCCGAGATGGGAAATGATGCTCCTACAACTGTACAAAAAAAGTTCTTAGAATTTGTTCTTGAACCTATGCTACTGGGCTCCCTGTCCAGCCAAAGTCCCGGCCTTCTTGCCTCACAGAGGCTCAGAGCTCAGACAACCCTTGCTGCAACCCATCAACACAGCTTCAACAAGGCCATAAATGTCATGTTAGATGGCAGGTGATGAATGTGATGCCTTCTGGGAAAAGCGGCCCATAATGAGAAAATACAATGGGATTCCCATGGAATTAAATTCTTCATCTGCCCAAGGACAGCACAACAGTTTCCCATTTACAGTGTTGTCCTAATAAATACAAAGGAAGTTATAATTCACTGCTATTATTTAAAATAGTCACGAAGTCCTGGCTTTTATAACTCTACTTTGAGCAGGATGTTTTCTATCAAGTAGCAGCTGGGCCTTCCCAAAACCTAAAACTGGACCTTCCATCTATATAGTTACCTTCAAAACAGTGATGGAACCTCAGAGTCTAGGAAAAGGGCAGCCGACAGGGTGGCAGGAGGCTTAGCTTCATGCCCTTGCTTTGGTACTCTCTGGTCTCTATGCTTTAGGCAAATCTCTTAACCTTGACATAATGTAACAACCTATCAAGCTCTGCCTTATGAGCTCACACATTTTCTCTCTTGACACCCTAACCACAATCTTCTGAGTCAGGGACTGAGAAAATCCAGGCTCAGGGGGCTTTTGCCTTGGCAAGGGCCATGGAACTGATGTGACAGCTGAAATGCATATTCAAATTTCGGGGCATTTAGTCCTAGACCAGAATCTTTTTGGTTTTGTCGCATTGTCTTTGTTTTTGTTTGTTTTTACCAATGTCCTGTTGCCTTAGCTTCCCCATCTGCATGCAACCCCACTGTCAGCTGAAGCCACCCATCCCTTAGATACCTAAATAACCTTGACTCAGACATAACTTCATCTGCTGCTTGTGGCAGAAGGTAATTTCTCTAAATCTTTAAGGGCATGCCTTATCATGGGTGTCATAGACTTCCAATCTGTTTAGTACAGCTCTGTCCACATCCACACTGCCACAACATTCCCAGCTGAGAAACACAGACTTATGCATCCAAAAAGAAAAAGAGTATAAGTAGGAGCCCATGGGTTTAATGACTTCCAAAACAATTAGAGAGTTCCTGTGAGGAGTCACCATACCCAGGTCAGCTTTACCCTCACCCCACCCATCTGCCTGGCATCTCCACTCTTCTCTCTTATTTCTCTTCCCCCTCACTACCTCCAAAATGTTGTGACAGCAACAGTGTTGGCCTTTTTGCAAAACCCTTAAGGTTGGCCAACACTCCTAAATTATGGGACCTCACCTGCCCAAGCAGGCTCATCCAATCAAGCACTGTCTCAACAGCACCAGAGCAGACCCTAAATGGAGGTTTCAGGCATTTGCTAAGAAAGCAAATGAAGGGGTTAAGGGAGATCAAAGATTCCCAAACTGGGTTTTATGAGCCCATGGGATCATGAACTGTTACTGGTATTTCCAAAGTCAGATAAATACTGCACATTTATTCTCAATGAAAGTGCATAAAGTGTCAGATGTCTGTTGCGAGTCAAAAATTCTCTTAGCTCCGTTCACTGTGGTTTCCTCACACTTGTCACAAACTGTGATAGATATCTCTTTATGGTTCTGGTTCATTAAAAGAGCTCACATAAATCCTTTATTACTTAACATTTGTTCATTCACTTATTCAATAAACATTTATTGATCAATTACTCTATGCCAGGCTTGCCTACTCAGTGGCAAATAAGATAAAGTTGCTGCCTTCAAGGCGTGACAGACAGTAAATAAACAAATATATTTCACAGTAATATTCCATGGTGACTTGGGGACTTGGAATTGGGAGATATATGTCTGAGGGAGACTCCCATTCAAACCCAGTAAGCTCAGATAAAATTTGGAGTCCAGTTTTCACTTATTAGGAACAAAAATTATTCCTTTTGAAGAAACATGATCCTAGCGCAGCAAATGCACAGATAGAGCACTGGGTTCAGTGTCTGATTTGCATACAATGCAGCTTGGATCTTATTGTAATTTAGACCCCGATGTCAAAGACTTTTCCACTGAAAGGGAAGAGGGCAGAGGAAGACAAAAAGAGAAAGCGCAAAGTGGCCACAAGTTCCTTGCTTGCTTTTTCATCTCCACAGATATGTAATTAACCGACGGCCCCTTCCCACCACTTTTATCACCCTCACTCAGAGCCCAGCTTTTTCAGGGCGCAATCAAGGGCTTTCAGAGCTTAAAAGTCACAGCTTTTCAGTGACCATGCTTGTCCATTTCCATTTCATTCAGAACATGAGGGAAAGAGATTACTCTTTGCCAAGTGAATAAGAAGTGGGGTGGGGGGGAGAAAGGGACACGAAAGACCAAACAGAATCTACGTTTCAAGAGTTCATATGTAAGTGGCTCTGGAGATGCTTAAATAAACAGGACACTGAGAAGCCTTTCAAGATTTCATAAGCTCAAGAAAGATAGAGTTTAAGTGAGTCTTAGAGACCTGCAAGTCCAATTCTGTGCATTGACAAAAGGAGAAACTGAGTGTCAAAAAGAAAAAGTGGTTGTTTCATAGTCACATGGTTGGTTTGTGGCAGTGGCAGAGGAAGGACTAGAACTTTCTGGCATCCTTTCCATCACACCAGACCATCTTTCTTCAATTATCTTCTTCCATGGTTGTTTTTATAATTTGTTCCAGCATGTTGAATCCTCCCTTTCACACTGACCCAAATTTTCAAAAACCCATCTCTATTCCATGTGCTTTCCAAGAAGTTATCCCAGGCACCCTAGGGATAATTTCTGATTTAGTCACTAAAATCACATTTTTAATTAAATCATAGCTGTGTACATTAATGTGATTATGGGGTACCATACACTAGATTCATAGACCGTTTGACACATTTTCATCACACTTATTAACATAGCCTTCCTGGCATTTTCTTAGTAATTGTGCTAAGACATTTATATTCCACATTTACTAAGTTTCGCATATACCCTTGTAAGATGCACCACAGGTGTAATCCCACCAAACCCACTCCCTCTGCCCACCTCCCACCTCCATCCCCTCCTTGTCCCCCTTTCCCCTATTTTTAGGTTGTAACTGGGTTATAGCTTTCATGTAAAAGCCATAAATTAGTTTCATAGACGGGATCAGTACATTGTACACTTTTTCTTCCATTCTTGAGATACTTTACTAGGAAAAATATGTTCCAGCTCCATCCATGTAAACATGAAAGAGGTAAAGTCTCCATCTTTCTTTAAGGCTGCATAATATTCCATGGTGTACCTATACCACAATTTAGATGGAAGGCACTTCTATAAATTCTTGGCCATTTCCTTAATGTCTTTAGATAATGCTAATATTTGCTCTCTAATTATGAGAATGCATGCCCCTGATTTCTAGAAAATATTAGCATGCTGAGGAAAATCACAAGGACTGATCACAATTTGTATATTATAATTATAGTTGAATTATTTCCTATTTCGAGTCATGCTTGAAGAAATTCACATAAAAGAAAGCTGTGTTGAGGCAGAATAGGTAGATGGACAAAATTCTCTGAGAACCCTAAAATGGAAGCAACGACTTCTATCAGGAAACAAAGGCTTTAGGAAGAGATGACATCTTGCTTCAACCATGAGGAATAAACAGAAATTCAACAGCTGGATTTAAGTGGAAGCATTCCCCAAAGAAGAGGAAAGAAGAGAGGGAAGCCGGCCGCAAGCCCAAAATAGGACAAGAGAAGGGAGAGACACTACAGGTACGTGGAGGCTCAGATTTTGTCCTGCGTGAAGTGAAAAGTTTTCCTCAATTTGAGGGCAGGGAGTGACATGTTTGGAACAGCAATAGCAGCAGAATTGACCAAAGAGGAGAGAAGATAGAAAAACAGAGAATTCTCAGGAAGGCATTGCCAGTTGTTTTGATAGAGACCTACTTAGCTGAGGCAAAAGACTCCAAGACTCACACCTTCACTTATATCCAATTTTCAGTGGACTTCAAATGATCTGCACATGAGCTTAAATTAATACATGGCTGCTTAAAGGAACTATCCTATAAGCTAAAAGGAACCATCCTGCAAATTGGCATTCACTCTTCTCTTTCACAGCCCAGGAATATCAGATTGCAGTCCAGGATGGAAAACCCACCTTTTCAGTGACAGTCCATAAAATATTAATGCCACATCTGACACTTTGCATAAGGCCCACATAGCCAGGCCAGAGCCTCTGGCACAGAGCACATTCTGGAATCTAACAGTGGGCCCCTGATTGGGAATCTACAAGTGCCCTTCAGTTCTCCAAGGATGGTGGGTGAAGACAAGGCTTGCTAACTCCTCCCCCTCTCGTTCTGGCACCACCAATCTCCAAACTTAGTTATCAGATTTCACTATTTCTAGAAGGCAGCCTACCAAAAAGTATTATCCAGCAGACTGAGATCAAGGAGCTTCTCTCAGGAAGTGGTCATCCCCTAACATCCAGGCTCTGCCTGGAATATAAATATGAAAAGTTTCAGAAGATGGTGGCCGAGTAACAGCTTCCTTACAACTGGGCACAGTGAGACTTGGGAGAGAAGATTTCAGGCATCTCTGGCTGGTGGGATCTGCCCAGAAACATTCCTTTGGGGACACAGGGAGTCAGCAAGAGACTTGTGGACCCCATGAGGAGGATGAAAGCCGTGGAGAACTGGACTCATTGAAATCCTAGGCCAGATGCTGGCGTGGATGTGGACAGAAGAGAACACTTTTACACCGCTGGTGGGACTGCAAACTAATACAATCTTTTTGGAAGAAAGTATTGAGAACCCTCAAAGAACTCAGGCTAGACCTCCCATTTGATCCTGCAATCCCATTACTGGGCATCTACCCAGAAAGAAAGAAATGCTTTTATCATAAGGACACTTGCCCTAGACTGTTTATGACAGCTCAATTTACAATTGCCAAAATGTGGAAAGAGCCTAAATGCCCACCAACCCAGGAATGGATTAACAAGCTGTGGCACATGTACACCATGGAATACTATTCAGCCATGAAAAATGGAGACTTTATATCCTTTGTATTAAGCTGGATGGAAGTGGAACACATCATTCTTAGTAAAGCATCACAAGAATGGAGAAGCATGAATCCTACATACTCAATTTTGATATGAGGATAATTAATGACAATTAACGACATAGTGGGGGTGGGGATGGGAGAAGGGGAGAGCAGAGAGAGAAAGGAGAGAGGGGTGGGGAAAGTAAGATCAGACAGAGGGAAGGAGAGAGGGGGTGGGGTCTTGGTGTGTGGTTTACCTTTTGGGGGCAAGACACAATTGTAAGAGGGACTTTACCTAACAAATGAAATCAGTGTAACCTGGTTGCTTGTACCCTCAATGAATCCCCAACAATTAAAAAAAAAAGTTTAAAAAGAAACAAAGAAAAGTTCCAGATGCTGCTGTCCTTGAGGAGCTCACAGTCTAGTGGAGGAAGCAATATGTACAAACATAGTTACAGCCAATTATTTTCCATATGATGATGCAGGTATCTTAGTCCACTTGTGCTACTCTGAGGGAATAGCTGAGCCTGGGTCATTTCTTTGTCTGATGGTTCTTGAGGCTGTACAAACACAACACCTGCATCTGCTCTGGTGAAGGACTCAGGAAGCTTCTACTCCTGGTGGAAGGTGAAGGGGAGACAATGTGCAGAGCTCACATGTCAAGAGAGGAAGCAAGAGGTGGGGGAAGGAAGTGCCAGGTTCTTTTCAGCAATCAGTTCTTTCAGGAGCTAATAGAGCTGATAGAGGAAGAACTCAATAATTATTGAGGATGAGCTGGTGGCACCAAGGTGTTCCTGAGGGAACCACCCCCAAGACCAAAACACCTCCCACCATGCCCCCTCTCCAATGCTGGGGATCAGATTTCAACATGAGATTAAGAGGGGACAAACCAGCTAAACTATCCCAAGAGCTTACACACAGAATCACCGAACCCACTCACAGTGAAAGCACGTTTCTTCTCCTCTTATATGCTTTCAAGGCCTAGTAGAGTATCTAGTTCTAAAACACAGATGCAAGCTTACTTGCCAGTAGATGCATCTTAATTTGATTTCTTTGAGTAAATGAAAGCATTTGAGAATGTGCTGGGAAGAAGCTGTGAGCTGTGTTTAGAACAGAAGCAACAATGGGCATTTTCACTTCAAGGTTATCAGTGCTAGGGGTGCCCCCACCAAGGGTCCTTGGGATAACTGTGCAGGGAGCCCCTCCTTTACAGAGCCAGCCAGCAGTGGAGGAGGGCAGCAAACTCTGTCTCCCAGGGCTGGGACCCCTGTGTGGGGGCTTCTGGCAGATGTGACACGAGAAAGCCCAGCCTCCCACTGACAGAACTTATGGGGCAAGGGCACTCTGTCATTGGGGAACAGAGGCAATGCAAATACCATGAGTGTGGGGCCTTTCCATTGAAAGGTGCAAACAAAAAAGTGGGCCCAGCACCCTCTGTAATAACCCTCTATAGGAATCCTAGTTTCCAACCAAACCACACCCAGCATAGAGCAGCCCCCCAACCATAGGATCTGCAGGTCGTCCCCCAGGTCTGTGCCCCACCAGCCTTGCCTGGCTGTCTAAAGAAATCAAATGGGGCCCAGTCTCATTCTTCCCAGGCCAACTGAGTCACTTAGATCTTTCAAGGTTATTTATAGGTTAATTAAATAATAATAAAAATCACACCATCTAGTAATCTCAGCAATGGCTCATGCCTAATTTCCATCACATGTTGTTCTCCTGGAGCTTTGGAAAATGAGCCATGGGAAGAATGAGTTATTTGTTCATGTGAACATTAGAACTTATTCCTCATCATTTTTCCTCAAGGAGTCTTGATTGCTTTAGTGGAGAGAAAGGTGCATTAAAATGACACTTGGGGGTTAGGGGGTGTGCTTGACTTTGACCCCCAATGGTCAGCCAGGCATCCTCACAGACAAGGTACAGGAGGAGAATGATGCCTCCACGGAAGGAGCCCAACCCAAGGGCAGGAAAATGAAAGAGAATCTCATTTGGAATTTCCAAGGTCACTGATATCAACAAATAATTCTCAGCTGCCTCCTACTTTTTTCAAAAACTCATCTAGTTTTTCTTAAGCTTTGATGAAAAATTGTCTCCCTAGTGGCTCTGCATGACTGATGGGCTCATCCTCTATCTCTGCAGTGGAATAAAATTGGCTCTCCCTGGACAAAAGACGGCCTGGGGTTTGGACAGGCCCTTGTCTTGCAACCCCGCCCTGTGTCCTGGAACTAGCAGAGAGCCGGTATCTATAAGTGTGCAAATATAGGTGCTTAATAGCTCTCCAGTAAGTTCCCTCATTTTCTTCCACAATAATCAAAGACTGCACAATTCAAAGACAAGCCTCTGCATGGCAGGATTTTTAAGGCTGTGCTGCCATGCTTCCCCCAAACCTTGCTACTCCAAGTGTGAGCTGTGGTTCCAGGTCCCCTGGGAGTTTATTACACATGCCAGGCAGAATTTCAGGCCCCACCCTAGACCTTGAAGGTCAGAATCCAAATTCTAATGAGAGGCCCAGTTGGTCTGCAAGTGGTTAAAATGTGAGAAGCACCACTTCAGGAAGTCTGCCCTTGACCTCCAGGTCACAGCTTAATAGCCTGGGCATTTGCTCATTTATTCAGAAGGCACCTATGCAGCTCAGGCTACCATAAGCAAACACCACAGACTGTGTGGCATAATTAACATAAATTTATTTTCTCACAGTTCTGGAGGCTGGAAGCCCAAGAACAAGGTGTAGGCAGGGTTGGTTGCTTCTGCATCCTCTCCCCTTGGCTGGCAGACAGCCGTCTTCTTGCTGTGTGCTCACATGGTCCTTCCCCCATGCAGGTGCCTCTGGTGTCTCTTTGTGTGTCCAGACCTCCTCTTCTCATGAGGAAACTAGTTAGATTGGACCAAGGCCCACACTAAGGGCCTTGTTTTAACTCAATCACTTCTCCAAGGCCCAGTCTCCAAATACAGTCACATTCTGAAGTATTGGAGATTAAGGCTTCAACATACAAAGGGTAGGGGGTATGGAGGAGGAGTTCTAACCATGGAGGAGACAAATTTGGTCCCTTATATACCTTGAAACTCTTCACTGGTCGTCACTCCCTCTTGTCTTGGCTGCCCTGACTGTGCATCCAAATGGCCTCTCACTCACTGTTACATTCTACAGTCTGAGAGGCCCAAGCTGTCTATACTGGCCACTCTCTGAGATCCCAGGAGGACCAGTTAGTTTCCTCACTCTGCAGCTGGGGAAAGTGGCTGTGCCTGTGTAGACACTACCAACAGGAAGATCCTTCCCTTACAAACAATGGCTTTCCCAACTTTCAAGATTGGCCAATGCTGGCCACAAATCTAAGCCTAGAGCAGGCAAGATCTTGTTTGTCATAGCCCTACACCCAGCACATACCTGGCATTCTCTCATTTAGTCATTCAACCAACACTTACGAGCACTAGCTCTGGCTGGGCCTTAACAGGGAGCAAAGCTAAGCCTCTGCCCTCAGGAAGCTTCCAGTCTATTAGAAGAGACAGTCATATATTTACCCAGCAAATATTTACTAGAGTCCACCCTGTGCCAGGTGTGATTGCAGTCCCTAAAGAAGAGAGCCAAGTCTCTGCCTTCACTGAGCTGACAGCCTGGAGGAATGTAAATATGTTGCCCGTGCAGTAAAGCAGAAGTCCCCAGTGGGACCAGGGCACCTGGCAGGAGAATCCAACCTCACCAGGATTCAGGAAATGATTTTCTAGGAAACAAATCATTTTTCACATTTTTCTTTCTTTCCTTCTGTCTCTTTCTTTCTTTCTTTTTTCTTTCTTTCTTTCTTTCTTTCTTTCTTTCTTTCTTTCTTTCTTTCTTTCTTTCTTTCCTTCCTTCCTTCCTTCCTTCCTTCTTTCTTTCTTTTTTGTACTTTTTTTAATTAATCCTTTATTTTTGGAGTAGCTTCAGTTTATAATTTTTTAAAAATTGCAAAAGAGTGTAATATAGAGCCCCCCTATACCCCATACTAGTACCTCCTATTGATAACATTACTGTGTATAGTTATTAGAATAAAACAATGTTGGCACATTATATTAACTGAAATGCAGGGATACATACTTGCAATGTGAGTTATAACAGTTGACATTCACCTCTATCACTGGCTGAAGCAGAGTGCAGAGTTCCTCAGATTGTGGTGCTGTAAAGTCACTCTTTACACACACACTCCAACCTGTACTATCTGGAAGGAGATCACTCCGTGAAGTCCACACTTAAAATACTGAGGAGTTAAGCTCCACCTTAGCGAGGATAAATTACGTAAATTACTTGAAATTATTCTGCACAGGACATATGTCTATTCTCTCTCCCAGCCCTCGTTTTTTTGTTTTTTGTTTTTTGGTAGAGACAGTCTCCTTTATCTCCCTCAGTAGAGGCCGTGGCATCACACAGCTCACAGCAACCTCCAACTCCTAGGCTTAGGTGATTCTCTTGCCTCAGCCTCCCGAGTAGCTAGGACTACAGGCACCCACCACAACACCCAGCTATTTTTTTTTTGTTGTCATTGTTGTTGCAATTTGGGTGAAGCCGGCTTTGAACCCACCACCCTCAGTATATGGGGCCAGCGCCCTACCCACTGAGCCACAGGTGCCGCCCTTAGCCCTCATTTATTTGTTAGTCATTTGTATCGCTGTGGACTTAAATACCTGTGTGATATTTTGGGTATTACTTACCATTTATGTTATTGCTCAAATTGCTCCGGCTTTGACCACTGGGAACTCTTTCAGTTGGCTCCTATGGTCCCTTGACATCCCTCCACCACTGTGGGCTCTTATTAGCACTTCCTTTTTTTTTTTTTTTTTTTTGGCGATTCTCTTGCCTCAGCCTCCTGAGTAGCTGGGACTACAGGTGCCTGCCACAACACCCAGCCATTTTTTTTGTTCAGTTTGGCTGGGGCTGGGTTTGAACCTACCACCCTGGGAATATGGGGCCGGCACCCCACCCACTGAGCCACAGGTTCCGCCCCCTTATTAGCATAGCACTTCTTTACAGCTAATACTTTCCTGGCACTGCAAGCTGCTCCAGGCTCATCTGATCTACTTTCTCCCCAGTCATAGAAGCAGCCATTTCTCCAAGAACCCTGGTTCTTTTACTGGAAAATAGTATTAGAAACCAAGATCTGGTGCTGGGTTTGCTCATTGCTTCTAGGCCCTCTCTGCTGACAGAGCAAGGGGGACTCATCTATAAATCTTTCTACATGTATCCATTTGTATCTGTGTTGGGAAAAACATGAATTCCTGGTGATATCTGCAGTACTGCAGTAGCCCGGGACTCCTTCTAGCCTTCCCTTCTTTTCCCTAATTTTTACTTTGAAAAATTTCAAGCCTACAGACAAGTTGAAAGAATAGTATGATGAACATGAATGAATATGGGATAGACTATTCACCTGTCTGGTTTGTTGAGAGAGAAAGAATTTTATTTATTTATTTATTTTTGGCTGAAACATTTGAAAGTAAGTTGAAAATTTACTCTTAACACTCCAGCATGCATCTACTGAGAATGACACTCTCCTACATAACATAACCTCTATGCCACTAATACCCATGAGAAAATTAGCACTAGTTCTATAATACCATCTATTATGTAATTTATATTCATATTTCCCTAATTGCTCTAAGTATTTTGTATCTCCTGGATTCTGTTTGTTTTATAATCCAGTGAAAACCCACATTCTCATTGGTTAAATCACCTTAGTTTCTTTTAATCACTTTAGTCTCTCATCCTTTTTCCTTGTTGTTTGTTAATTTTTCATGGCATAAACTTTTTGTTAACAGTTGGGCCAGTAAGCTTACAAAAAATCTTACATCTAGATTGAACTAATATTCATTGTTATGAGAGTCAGGTTAAGCACTTTGGGTAAAAGGACTTTGTTGATTAAGTTGTGCACTTCGTATTCATCTCCCCAGGAGACACACCATGTTAGGATACTTCACTGCTGGAAACACTCAGCGAGGCCACTCGGTTATGTTGGGATCTGCCAGGTCTCTCCATAGAAGAGCGTATGTTCCCTGGGGAATATGAGGTGGTCTGTGAGGAGACCATGCATCGATCCTGTTCCACAATAACATTTCCCCCAATGGTTTGAGCATTCAATAATTTGGCTTGAATCAATTATTATAATGGCAACTGAGGAATGATCTTTGATTAATTCTATCATTCTTTAAAATTAACTTTATTATTCATATATCAGCAGCTGATCCCCTTCTAAGAGGTAAATTTTGAGATAACAGCTAAAAGATAAGTTAGTCGCACCCACCTGTAGTCCTAGCTGCTCATGAGGCTGAGGTGGGAAGCTTGCTTTAGCCTAGAACTTTGAGGCCAGCCCGGGCAACATAGCAAAACCCTGTCTGTAGCAAAAAAATAAATAAATAAAGTGGGGGGAGGGATGAGCAGGCTTGACCAAGTAGATGGTCAAGAAGTGATGCATGTACACAAGCTGATGCACTCACAGGAAAAATGGTGAATGGGAAAGACAGGAAACCAAGACCAATCTGCTGCCTCTAGGGAGCAAGGGTGATGTGTAAAAGTAAGGCTGGAGAGAGGCAAGAGCCACAGCATGTGGGACCTCCTACACCATGTTAGAAAGTTTTATCTTTATATTAAGAGCAACAGCAAATGATTAAATAATTCTGAGCATTAGAATAAAATGATCAGATTTGAATTTTTTTAATGTTATTTTGTTTAGTAAGTGTAGAACTAATTTGAATGGGGCTACAGTGAATGAGAAAAGGGGGGAAATCAGCTAGGAAGTTACTGCAGCAGTCAGTGCAAGGGATAATATAGTTTGAAGTGCTCTGAAAGAACTAAGAACCAGCTAAGAAAGTAAATCAGCAGGGCTAGGTAATGGATTGATGTGAGGGAGAAGGCACAGCAGCCCCAAAAAGAGGTTGTCAGAGAAGGGCAGGGGGCAGGGTGGTCAACTGCATTGATTGCTGTTGAAAGCCAGTACGATGAGAATAAAGAAGTTCTGAGGGATTTAATGACAAGATGTTCTTGATGAGAGCTGTTCAGGTTGATTGAAGAAGGCTGAGTCATGAACAAGAGGTAATAAAATGGAGATAGAAATATAAATCTTTCTTTGAAAAAAGTTTGGCTTTTAAGAGTGGGAAGAAAGAGAAGCAGCTGGAACAAATGTGGAATCAAGGCACAATTGAGGAAGTGATTAGTAACTACTTGTGCTGTTCCTGAATTAATCTGTAAAAAGAGAGAACCTGAGTGATAACGCTTTGTTTAACTATAAAGCAATCGATATAAATCTGCTGTGTTTTTAACATTGGAAAAACAAGTCAGAACAATCTGTTACCAAAGCAGGGAATGAGTCCTACTGTTTGATGATGCATCACACACAGAGTCAAGAAAGGCACACGCAACAGCCCTATCCTGCCCACGAAAGTCGCCGTTTTAATTGGTACCCCTCTGTCCTTTCCAGCAGCTACTCCCTCTAGCCCCCAGTAGGGAAATAAAAGCGACCCTGTTTGTCCTTCACTGTCAGATGTTCTGACTCTCCAGACTATGACCATGAGTTCCCTTTTCCACAGGACTCCTCAGTCTCTCAGACACCTCTGCGAGACTAGACAGAAGCTGTAACTACAGTTTCAGCCCCTGCTGAAGTTCCTTCACTCCTTACAAAAAGAACACTTCCTATGTGGAAAGGAACACACATCCTGCTGGAGGCAAGGAGTGAATTTAACTCAGTTCAAAAAGCGGGATCTCAGAAAACACGTTTGCATTAAATTGAATGATGTCCCTTCATTTTTCTGCCCTGGCCAAACACATGGTAGGAGTGTAATTTAGGAGGTGATGGGGAGAAGATTTCCCACAGGTGTTAGAAAGAGTATCCCGCGGAAAAGAAAGTGTTCCCTTGCTCTGGAGAGCAGGTCCTGGACCTTGTTGTGGTCATCTGTCCACCTCTTTCTTGTCCTTCAGCCACATTCCCTGACAACTTTGGCATCTGAAAGTCTATTTTCTTCACCAGTCCCTCCATCTTCTTGGATAAATGCAAAGTTCATTCAGGTAAACCAGTAAAATGCTAGTAAAATTGAAGTACACACTTCATTATTCCATTTTCTGAAAGTGATAAATCCTCCAAATATTGGACTGAAAATGTCCTTTTGTCATTTTCACTTTTAAATGAAAGTTTAGTTAGAAACACTATTTTAGATACTCTTAGATTTTGAAAATATTACTCTATTGTCTTGTGGCTTATCTCATTGCCAGAAAGTCTGCTTTAATTCTAATTTGTATTATCTTCTATGTAATCTGTCTGTTTCCCCTCTGGTTTATTTCAATATTTTTCTTGTCTTTGGAATCATTCTTTTTTTTTTTTTTTTCCTTTTTGCAGTTTTTGGCCAGGGCTGAGTTTGAACCCACCACCTCCAGCATATGGGGCTGGTGCCTACCCCTTTGATCCACAGGTGCTGCCCTGGAATCATTAATTTTTAATAATATTTGTCTGGATGTAGAATTACTGTGCTTCCTGAACCCGAGGTTTTATATCTTTTGTCAATTCTAGGAACCTATAAGTTGTTAGCTAATCTAATATTGCTCCTTTCTTTCTCCTCTATGAATTCTTTGTGACATAGTTTTATATTCCCATTCTCTCCTCCATATTTCTTCCTCTCTTTCTCTCTCTCTCTCTTTTTTTTTTTTTTTTTTTTTTTTTGAGTAAGAGTCTCATTATGTTACCCACAGTAGAGTACCATAGAGTAACAGCACATATCAACCTAAAACTATCAGGCATAACCAATTATCTTGCCTCAGCCTTCCAAGTAGCTTGGACTACAGGCACCCACCACAATGCCCAGCTATTTTTTGGTTGCAGTTGTCATTGTTATTTAGCAGGCCAGGCCAGGCTCAAACCCACCAACCTCCATGTATGTGGCTGGCACCCTACTCACTGAGCTATGGACACCACCAACTTCCATATTTCTTAACATCATTTACATATTTTCCTGCCTCTTTATCTATCACTGTGTGACATTCTTGGAAATGTTTTCAGCTCTATCTTCCACTTGACTATTTCCCTCTTTAACTGTATCTAGTCTGTCATTTAGCTCTATCTTCCACTTGACTATTTCCCTCTTTAACTGTATCTAGTCTGCCATTTAAACCATCCACCATTTTTTTTTTCCAATTTTTATATTTTTTTCTAAAAGTTCTACATGATTTTTTTTTTCAAATTTGCCAATTACTTGTTGTTTTTCCTTAAATTTTAAATTCTTTTTTAAAAATCCTTTTTATGTGGTCATTTAGATATATTTATTTTATACCATTTTCTATTATTATTATTCAATTATCTAATGATTAGGGTTCTAAATTTGATTATTGTTGTCTCCACTGAACAAATATTTCATGTTCTGGGATGGAAGCACATATCCCCTCCAGAGCATTTTTACATTCAGTGCTGCAAAGGGTCCCAGTTGTATCCCCAATCTGGGGCCAGTTTTAATAAGGAAATTTTGGTTTGGCTGTTGTTGGACCTCATGGTTAGACTAAACTCACTACTTCAAACTCAAATGAAGTGCAGCCCTGTGGTTATGAATTTAGGGGGAAAGGAATCTCTTTATTTCCACTCAGAGACAGATAAGCTTTTTGGTATCTTTCTGTGCCAGTGCACAAATTTTCCTAGTTAACTCTTTCACTAATGGCATAGAAGGCCATTTGAATCTGGATTAAAGAAGGGGCTCTTTTTCATTTCCAGTTTTTTTCATCAGGTAAGAGCCTCAAGTTCCATAATAGGTGTTCAATATACTGGTGAACTGAGTAAATGAACATAGACCAATTTCACAATTATTGCCTTTAAAAAATGGGCATTAAAATTATTACCTTTGAAAAATGGTCATTAAAATTCAAGTTCCTGGACTTAGACAATGACAACCTTCTTTGCACTCTCCCATAACCCATCCTGGTTTTCAGTTCTCTTGGTTTCTAGTTCCAAAGGATTTCCTCTCTTTCTTAAAAAAGCTAACTAGTCCTTCCAAGGAATCTTTGTTATATTTTGCCCAGACTTTCTGAGTATTTGCAGAAAGATTTGAGATTGTACAGTCCTACATATTTCTAAAACTATCGTGTTTATTGAAACAAGTGTGTTCACTTCCTGCCTCCACTTCCTCCAGTTTCTCTCAGTTCCCAACTCTGACAATCTGGCTTTGTCCCCATCATCATCATTATCATTATTATTATTATTTATTTTATTTTTTTTTTTTGAGACAGAGTCTCACTTTTTAACCCTTGGTAGAGTGCTGTAGCATCATAGCTCACAGCAACCTCAAACTCTTGGGCTCAAGCAATTCTCTTTGCTTCAATCTCCCAAGTAGCTGGGACTACAGGTGCCCACTACAAGGCCCGGCTATTTTTCGAGATGAGGTCTCGCTCTGGCTCAGCTGGTCCCACCTCGGCCTCCCAGAGTGCTGGAATTACAGGCGTGAGCCACTGTCCCTGGCCTGTCCCCTCATTCTGAAGCTCTCCATTCTAATACCACTAAACTGCACCCACCAGACTAATCTCTCTACCTAAAATGATCTTGCACACCTCTTGACCTACTCAATTCTTAGCTGTCTTTTAACCTTTGGGACATGTTCTTTTCTTTGAACCTCTGGAATCCTACAGTTCCTGGTGCTTACTCCTATCTCACTATATTATAATGATGCTATCTTTCTGTGTCTGTCTCCCCATTATAAGATCCTTGATTTTCAGCATATAGCATAGTATCTGGCACATGGTAGGTGTTTAATACACTGGTTAACCAAATTAATGAACACAGATCAGTTTCACAATTATTGCCTTTAAAAAATTTAGCAGTACCTCAGACACAAGAAAACTTTCAGTTCTCTGGAAAACATTTATGCAAAATTATCAGTTAGGGAAGAAGAGGGAAGTATACAGAGCTCAGAACACTACGTCCTAGGGACAGACGACACAGGGTGTCCCCTCCCCGTTAGCGTGGGACCCCGAGATAAGAAAAATGTGAAATCCATTAAACTAAATGTTCAAATCCCTCCAGAGAATTACTGAGAAATGGAGCACAAAGCCTCACCCTGTCATTCAAGGTCATCGAAAACCTAATACCTCATCTATCTTTCCAGTGTTGTCTTCCACTATACAAATTCTCACTCATTTTGCCCAAATTATTGTGCATCTCATATTATCATGCACAAATTCCTACCCTTTGACCTACCTCCCTACTTGTGTCAGGTACGAGGGTTCATAAAGAGATGATTTTGTTGCAAGCATCCTGTTTATTTATTTGCTCATTTATTTTACTACTGGCTTAGTTTATGCCTTTTAGACATATATCAAAGTAAATAGAATATATTTAATTTTGTTATTCTTGGCTGTAATAAAGATCCTTTGCTCCTGTTGCCTATGCTCCTGTAAACTTTATATTAGCACTGGCTGCTCATCTGTGAGTCGTTTCTCACACCCCACTCCCACGGCTCAGCCCCAAAAGGAGAGAGAGCAGAGAGGGCAAAGAGATGGGTGTTTCAGGTCTAATGCGGCTCCAAATGGCAGAGTCATCTCCGCCTCTCTTCTACCACCCTCCAAAGTCAAGGGCACTGGTAAGCTCCCTGATTGGTGTTATCCCAGAGTAACTCGATTACTGAGACATCACTTTTACCAGGGAAATTTGCTATCCTGTTGAAAAGGTTGGGGGTGAACTGATTACCTCAGAGTAAGTATGTAATTATTTTTGTGGTCAACTGAGACAAGTTCACATGGGAAATAACAGCAGATGTTGCACACACAAAAAAAATTCAGTTTGGCAGATGCAGAAACATGGCGGGGAGAGAACAAACTGTGCTAGCTAAGTAATTGCAAACAGCTGCTGTTCTGCATAAAGCTCATACTGAGGAAACGTCACAGAAGGAAGGAACATTTATGCTGCACTGGTCCCCCATCCTTTTGGCATAGATGAATAAACTGAGGCCAGAGAGGAGGTAGGGTCAGGATTTCTTTCATTCCAGGATTTCATTTTCTAAAAAGTGCAGGAAGCACCTATAGCCCAAATAATTATTTTTTTTGGATTTTCCTATACAAAGAATACAAGTTGTAATGGAGCATTGTCAAGTAATTTTAAACTATCAAGGAGCCATTGAACTCCATGAAGAAAGTGACATCCTGGAGTGGCTTCTCTTATCAGCATGAACAGCCATGTAAAACGCAGAGCACTGAGCACTGAGCACTTAGTACTCTGTACTGAGCACTTAGCAGTCAGTACTGAGCACCAAGCACTGAGTACTAAGGACCACACACTTTAAGCCCTTCCAGGCTCCAGAGCATATCAGCCTCTCTACCAACTGCCTCAGTTCTAATGAAACATGTCTGAATGCTGGGAAAGTTTACAGATTTTGTCTATAGAATCCTTAAGCAGACTTTGAGATGCAGGTGGAAGGGACTGACTGAGTCACAGCATTATTTCCCTCTCATGGAACTGAGTGCATTGCCCAAGACATTCAAGTTGCTCCATAGCCAAAGGTCTGAGGATAAAGGCATCGAAGCCCACATGAATCACTGCCTATTTCCATTCTCCCCAGTTGTCCTGCCCCTGCTCTGCAAGTTTCTCTCTGGGGCCCAGGCTTCCTCCACAACCCTACAACCTCATCCCAAGACTCCAAATCATGGGTTTAGTAATCTGATATGGGATAATTTAAGCCCATGTTTGGGTCACTCATCTCCTTTCCAACCTTGGCCGTGACCCTGATGACCCACTGAAGATTTTATAAGTTATTTGAACAGCTGATGACAAAAATAATCATCCTCATATTCCATCCTGTTTTGAATATTTCTAGACTCAGATATAGTTCTAGACCCTTCAGAAAACTCTTTGAAATTCAAATCCAGGGACCCTATGAAGTTCTTAGAAGGGAAACTCTGGAGTAAGCAGGCTATCACAGCTGAATGGAGTGACTGTTTTGCATAAGAACAAATTCAGAAAAAATAAAAATAATTAAGGGCTGCATTTTTCTCTTTTGACGGAAATACATTTTCATATAACTTTTTTTTTTTTTTTTTTTAGAGACAGAGTCTCACTTTGTCACCCTTGGTAGAGTGTGGTGGCAGGTCACACAGCTCACAGCAACCTCCAACTCCTGGGCTTAGGCAATTTTCCTGCCTTAGCCTCCCAAGTAGCTGGGAGTAGTCTACTACTCCCAGCTACTTGGGCGCCCACCACAACACCCGGCTATTTTTTGTTGCAATTTGACTGGGGCTGGGTTTGAACCCGCCACCCTCGGCATATAGGGCTGGCGCCCTACTCACTGAACCACAGGTGCCGCCCATATTCATATAACTTGCATTTATCTGCTTTATTGATTAGAAGAATGCCCAGGAAAAGAAATCACCATTGTCTTTTCTGATGCACACACCTACACCCAAAGTTCTTATCTGGGCTAATTTGACAGCTTTCCAACTTCCCTGCCATGTCTTCCTGAACTGTCAGTGGGTGGTGTGCAGCCCTGGCTGGAGACTCTGCAGCCCTGTCTCATTTTGCAGCTGAAAACTAGTGTTCCCTATGGTCTCTATTCCAGCTGCTTTTTCTTTCAAATAGCAGTTAAGGGTCCCAGAATTCTGCTAAAAGCAAAATCCTGCAGCCATTTTGGTAGGCTTTAAAGAAAACAATGAATTTGAAATAAGATGTTAGGAAAGATGGTCAAAAGATGGGAAGAGAAGCTGGAACATCCATTTCACGTGGTGCAATGAACTTTTTCAGTTTGTTTTGTTGGTATAAATTTAGGGGCACAACAGCAGTTCTGTTACATAGTGGTTAAGTCTAGGCTTTTAATGTAACCCTCACCAGAATAATGCACATTGTACTCATTAAGTAATTTCTCATCCATCACCCCCCTCACCCTCCCACCCTTTGCAGACGCCAGTGTTTGTTATTCCACACTGAGTCCCTGTGTACACATTGTTTACCTCCACTTACAAGTGAGGATGTGCCGTATTTGACTGTTTCTGAGTATTTCACTTAAGATAATGGCCTCCAGTTCTATCCATATTGCTGCCAAAGATAGGATTTCATTCTTTTATGGTTGGTAGTACTTCATTTTATATGTGTGTGTGTGTGTATTATATATACATACATATATATATATCACATTTTTCTTATCCAATCACCCATTAATAGATGCTTACGTTGATTCCACATCTTTGCTGTTGTGACTATTGCTATGATAAACATAGGAGTTTAGGTATCCTTTTTTTGAGACAGAATCTCACTATCTCACCCTGGGTAGAGTGCTGTGGTGTCACAGCTCACAGCAACCTCAAATTCTTGGGCTTAAGCAATTCTCTTGCCTCAGCCTCCCAAATAGCTGGGACTATAGGCACCCACCACAATGCCCAGCTATTTTGTGGTTGCAGTTGTCACTGTTATTTAGCAGGCCTAGGCTGGGCTTGAACCTGCCAGCCTCGGTGTATGTGGCTGCCACCATAACCACTGTGCTACAAGTGCCAGGCCCAGGTATCTTTTTGATATAATGATTTCTTTTCCTTTAGGTAGACACCAGTAGTGGGGCTGCTGGATCTAATGATAGGTGTACGTTTTGTTCTTTGAAGAATCTCCATACTGTTTTCCATAAAGTTATATTAGTGCACTTCCCACCAAGGGTGTATAATAGGTTACGTTCCCTTTTGTCTGCATCCTCATCAACATCTGTTATTCTTTGACTTTTTAATAATAGCTGTTCTGACTGGTGTAAAATAACATCTCATTTGGTTTTAATTTACATTTCTCTGATGGTTAATAATGTTCATATGCTTGTGGTCCATCTGTAGATTTTCTTTTGAAAAATGTCCATTCATATGCTTTGCCCACTGTTTAACAGGGTTCTTTGCGAATTTTTTGCTATTGAGTTGGTTGAGTTCCTTGTCTCAGAGCTAGAGACCCTGGGTCCAGGTCATGCAGGGTACCCTTCCTTTATAATTCACCTCTGCTATTGTCAGGCACTGCCAGAGAGAACAACTGTTACAAGCCCTGCTGGTGTTTTAGTTTGCAAAGAACTAGGCCACTTTGGGGCAGTTCACTTGAGTATTAGTTCAGGTGATAATCAAGCAAAAAACTTTCAAAAAGAACAACTAACGGAACATCTCTCCCTCTCCTTCCTTCACACACACACACACACACACACACAAGTTCACACAAACACACACCCTACACATACACACACACACATATACACTTTCACACAAACACACACCCTTGACACACACATTCACACACACACACATATACACATTCACACACACAGATCTAAGTCTTATTAACCAGAAGAGAGTTGCAGAGTTACTAGGAGGGAACTTCCTTTTTTTATATATATATATTAAATCATAGCTGTGTACATTAATGTGATCATGGGGCACCATACACTGGTTTTGTAGACCGTTTGACACATTTTCATCACATTGGTTAACATAGCCTTCCTGGCATTTTCTTAGTTATTGTGCTAAGACATTTGTATTCCACATTTACTAAGTTTCACATATACCATTGTAAGATGCACCGCAGGTGTAATCGCACCAATCCCCCTCCCTCAGTCCACCTCCCCCCTCCCACACCTTCCTTTCCCCCTTCCCCCTGTTCTTAGGTTGTAACTGGGTTATAGCTTTCATGTCAAAGCCCTAAATTAGTTTCATATTAGGGCTGAGTACATTGGATACTTTTTCTTCCATTCCTGAGATACTTTGCTAAGAAGAATATGTTCCAGCTTCATCCATGTAAACATGAACGAGGTAAAGTCTCCATCTTTCTTTAAGGCTGCATAATATTCCATGGTGTACATATACCACAATTTATTAATCCAATCATGGATCGATGGGCACTTGGGCTTTTTCCATGACTTAGCAATTATGAATAGGGCTGCAATAAACATTCTGGTACAAATATCTTTGTTATGATGTGATTTTTGGTCTTCTGGGTATATGCCTAGTAGAGGAATTATAGGATTGAATGCCAGATCTTTTTTTAGATCTCTAAGTGTTCTGCAAACATCTTTCCAAAAGGAATGTATTAATTTGCATTCCCACCAGCAGTGTAGAAGTGTTCCCTTTTCTCCACATCCACGCCAACATCTCTGGTCTTGGGATTTTGTGATATAGGCTAGTCTCACTGGAGTTAGATGATATCTCAAAGTATAATAGTTTTGATTTGCATTTCTCTGATGATAAAAGATGATGAGCATTTTTTCATGTCTGTAGGCCGTGTGCCTGTCTTTTCAGAGAAGTTTCTCTTCAAATCCTTTGCCCAGCCTGGGACGGGATCACTTGTTGTTTTCTTGCTTATACGTTTGAGTTCTCTGTGGATTCTGGTTATTAATCCTTTGTCGGAGACATAACCTGCAAATATCTTCTCCCATTCTGAGGGCTGTCTGCTTGCTTTACTCACTATGTTCTTGGCTATGCAGAAGCTTTTTAGTTTGATCAGGTCCAAGGAGTGTATTTTTGAAGCTGCTTCAATTGCCCGGGGGGTCCTCCTCATAAAATACTCTCCCAGGCCGATTTCTTCAAGGGTTTTCCCTGCACCCTCTTCTAGTATTTTTATAGTTTCATGTCTTAAGTTTAAATCTTTAATCTAGTGAGAGTCTATCTTAGTTAATGGTGAAAGGTGTGGGTCCAGTTTCAATCTTCT